>JABMBR010000291.1:0-32853 GCA_018881525.1 Meteorus sp. PSUC_FEM 10030008
TATATATATATATATGTATGCATATGAGCAGTGGATGGAATAGGAGAAGGAAACAATTGTCACGATAATAATTAACTCTCATCGCAGCGTGACACGTTGGTAAAGCCCCCGGCGCACGTTGTACTCTACGACGATTGGGCGGCATTTGAATGAACGCCGTCTGGCATTCACACTTTTTTTTTCTATGCAAAACCTAGGCACTGAGCCAGATCCTCGTTTACCCCTCACGTCTCACACTCTACCTCGTGAACCAACCCTTATCCCACCCACCTATCACCCCATCCGTTTTCCCCGAGCACTCGTGCAGGAGATGTATAGTAAAGCTGGCACGCGAGTCGTTGCATCGACTGCGCCTGCACCAATATCTTTGTCATGAATGTGTTTGGGATATTTGTGAATGTGGACGTTCATTTGACTATTTTGGATATTTTTGTCATGCTGGACAATATGAACGAATGGGCATTTATTTATATTTTTATATTCCAACATATTTATGAACATTAGAACAGCGACGGGTTTTCTGTAAAGATCCAATGTGACAACAAATATCACGACCTTCATCGACATCTACTACGAAAAATTATACTCGAGCAATTACGATGGCGTATGAACTCGTAACACGCAGGTGAATGTTGGTTGAACTGGTTAGTTTACTCATATGCGGTAATGCTTACGTTCATTCATGTAGGTACTCGTGTCACTTCATTTCATGCGTTGTTATAATAAATTCTTTTGTTTGATTATGTGTGATGGAATTTTTTAGAAGTAATAATCACTCGTTTTAACTCTTTTGTGCTTTTCTTGACTTACTTTTCATAACATAATCACGTGCAATCACAGTGTGTAATGGGAGATATTCAGAGAAGTTAATCCGATGATATTGAATGTCGAAACGTTTTTTGATTCATAATTCAAGATCTGTCGCGTCGGAAGTTTTCTCGGTCACAGATAATCTGATGGGAATATTAAAAACTGGATGGATTATCAAATGAAATTTCGTAATATCTCAAGGTTTTATCGTCGCCTGGTTCCACCTCTTCATTAGTTTCAGTTATCTTAAATGTTGTGATTGATGTGTCATGTATGAATGCCGTGAGGCAGATATTGTTGTCGTCATCGACAGCATATCTGTATCCATTCACATTATTATCATGATTATATAGTTAAACGACAAGCTTCTATTCTTTCTGCAAGTCACTGTTGAATTTTAATGAATGTTGACACTTCAACGCATTGAATTTTTCCTCATGATCGCAGAATCACACGAGGAAAACTTGGATCGTTATCGGAATTAAATTTTTCCCTAGCATTCCATAGTCAGAAATGTGAAAACTCAATTCCACTGTTTTTCTATTTATTGTCAAATGAAACTCATAAATCAATTCATGAAATTCAATATCCAACTATGAAACTTTGAAGGATATAAAAATGTGTTGATAGATCGTATGACATTTTGCAAAATTCATCGTGATATCTCCATATTTCCTGATTATCTGTAGTGCTTCATCATCAGTCACTGTATTTACATGGATATGGATGTTCTATACAAGTTCCATTATCATTATTTTGAATTGTTGGCCCGCAAGTGATGGGAACAACTTTTTCCCATCCTCATCGACGACATCACCCCAATCACGTACGAGGTGATCCTTGAATCCAACTGCGGCTGCAATTTTTTGTGCTCTCGCTGATGAAAAGAGCGTTCCAGTGACTTCAATATTGTGTACGCGCCCAATATCATTTCTGCAACATGATGGATACATTTAGTTAGTACTTTCCTTTTCTGCAACAATTCTGATCTAATACATCTGTAAATACCTGGTAGCCAATAAATATTCTCCTAACCCAAGGCCACGATATTTCGGATCTACACTAAGACCAAAAGCACCTAAATAATAATCGATATTGAATAGTTTCCGAGGATCCCCTTCGGCAAAAACATTGAAGGTGAAGGTAAAGTATCTTTTCATGTTGGCGTGTGATATCTAGAAAAATAATTTAATTGTTCTCAATAGTTTAGTATCCATTGAAACTGAATTCGTGGATAATTCAAAAAACTTACAGGATAGGATCTCAACTTCTCATTAAGTTCGTCGTCAGCAACCATGAGAATATTCACCCCAGCGAATTTGGATTTTGCATCATCGATACTTTTGTCGAACGCAGCGATGGAAATTCCTTGTTCCAATATCAGACTCCAAAAATATCTCAATACAGCTAATGCATCTGGATCTTCTGATACATCTACAACAACAACCAATCATATGATTTACTTTCAATTGCACATTTAAAAAAATTGTTGATTATTTTATTTCTTCGATCTCACAACTCACTCATTGTCGATATCGAAACTTCATCTTTCACATACGATTTACACATAAAGTCGACAGCCTCTTCATATCTTTCTGGTGGAATATCTTGGATAGTTAATTGTAACGCTTTTCCATCTGCATTGAGTAATTCTATCTCATGCCACACTCGTGGTGGACCAGGATTTCGTGACCAACTCATGACTATTCACTCAAATATTTTAAATTCGTCACGAAGAACCGGCGATCTATGGCAGTCACTGTGGTCAAACGCTCTTGAACTGAACCAAAGAAAACTTCACAGGAAGTTAGAGCTGACACTGTATAGAGAGCGTTCATTACGTTGATTGTGTAATCACAACTTGTATCATTGAGAACAGTGCAATGAGATCAGAGTGAACTCACTGATAAATTGAATACCAACATAAAATATACAGAATTATATGAAATGAAAACTCACTTGTTTAAATTCTCTTGGTCCCACACCGGTAAATCTGAATTCTATCGACAATCAACCAAATACTTCCGTGACAGTAAGTTGGATCTCTTCACTTATCATTCATTTAGTTCATATTCATAATTCGTACACCCACGAACATTTTCGAATGCACATATGAATCATACGACTTGTACGTTATGACCAATTCGAACATTTGGAAATAACTAGCTCAGTATCGTTCAATGTTGACGTTCCATGATACAATCACAAAAAGAGTCATAACATGCTGCCTACCATTTTTATGATAAATATGATTTAATCAATATGATGATATTATGATTTCAATATTTTTGGCTTGAGTGATGGATAATTATTCATGGAGGCGTTACTCTTTCTTTAGGAATTCTCTCTCTTCTTTTATTTTTTTTTTTCATTTTGAACTTTGACTCCCATGCTGCTCATTTCGATAATATTAAAAGATTGTGCGCTGTGTTTGCTCAATTACAAGAAAAAAACTTCGTACACGTCACTTCATTCTTATTAGATAGTTTACGTCAAATGGTTTCCATCATGAAAGGTGTTTCATCATCAATTTGATTTGTTGTCCTTTGAGTGATGGGAATAATTTCTCACCATCTTCGTCAACAATATCGTCGTATTCACGTACAACTAGGTCCACAAATTTGGCTGCAGCAGCTACTTTTTGTGATGTTGCTGATGTAAATACAGTCTCAGTGATACTCAATTTATATACTCGACCAATATTATTCCTAAAAATTAAATAATTTACTCTCTCGTTTGAATTGATAAATGTTATACTTTCTCTATTGAATTATCACCTTGTTTCCAACAGACATTTTCCCAATCCGAGTTGACGATAATCGGGATGTACACTAAGCCCGAAAGCCGATAAATATAGATCAACATTGAATTTCTCTCGTGGATTCCCTTCATCCGCAAAACCGAAAAAGAATTCCAAAAATTTTCGCATTCTTTCATGCGGAATCTGAGTGAAAAAATGTGATTCACCTCAAAAAATTGTTGTAAAGCGATTATTTATTTAGAATTGAATGACTTACAACTCGAGATTTCAATGTGTTTTCTATCTCATCATCGACAACTATGAGTACATTTAATCCAGCTAATTTGGGCTTGTCATGGCCGTCAGTTATGTCAAACGCAGCAATTGACATTCCTTGCTTCAAAGTAATTTCCCAGAATCCTTCAAGCACTTTGATAGCATCTGGGTCTTCCAACACTCCTTTAACAATTACGTTTTATTCAGTACCTCAAAAGACATAGTGATAGTCGAAATATTTGGCATCTTATTCTCTTTTCCAGTGAAATACTCACTCATGCTCGATAATGTAAGTTCATCTTTGGTAAAAATCGTACACATGTGCTCAATAGCCTCAGTATATCTATCTTCTGGGATATCTTGAATAGAAAATTTCAATTTTTTTCCATTCGAATTCACCAACTCTATAACTCGCCATTCGTGTAGCGGACCAGGAGGTCTCGACCAGCCCATTGTCGCGGTTTGAAATACTCTAGCATACTAATTTTGAACACCAATGAACTATTGTGGCAACCCGCGTTTATTGAGATCAAGGTCTACCGCAAAATGAACTCACAATTATGTGCGACAATCATCAGTTGGCATAAATAGATATGCGCGGTAGATCCCATATTCATCATCAATCAAAAGTCCACGCTATCATTCGACAGCTGCATAATAATACTTCGTGGTCAAATGATTAAAAAAAATACTCATCAGTATCGTAACGAAATGATAATTTCTGATGTAGCAATGATCAATTTTTATTAGTACAACATTGCAGATATCCGTCACAGTGAACGATGATTCGGGGATACAAATTCTGAAATTTTCTGTATGATGCACACGTCATCAGAAATTTGATTAAAATCAAGTTTCCAATGAAAATGATACACCCATAATGAATGCATTTGATGTTTATGGTATTCAGGGTTATCTCTGCTTCATATGATTAAAAAGTTACTTCACTCATGTAGCGAATTATCAGTGTTTTGCATTGATATTTATCTTTACTTTGATAAGATATATTTTTACAGACAGTGGATTAGATTACGATATCGATAGGGGTGTCACGTTTGAGAAACAGTGGATGATAAATAACTTGCCATGAAAAAACTCACAGCGAATTACAGATCATGATCCGTTAATTCGAGTTCCTGCTTTTCTTTCTTTTGATTGTTACAAGGAATACAACGAACGCATGGTAATGCTGCTATGCATGTCATATGGAATAGACTTGATTCCCGTACCCATGAATGATGGAGACGAATTTTTTTTCAGCAGCATAGGTGATGATATTTTCATCAAGCCCAAGATGATCAATCTGCCCATTGATTATTGGCAATTTTCGATGTCATTTTCATGAAATGATAACTACTGTGGATTGAAATTGTGGATGCTATCGCTCCTTCGCATGAAGTTCTTCGTATTTAATGAGTAGTTGGATCTATTTCACTACAATTATCAAAGAATTATGATCACAGTTTGTGATGTTCACATGCGTGACCGCGATATGACAATTCACATCATTGAGGAATTTAACACTTAATTATCATCAATTGTGTGTGATATGTTGGTCTAGTTGTTAATTGTCAAGTTGAACTTCGAAATAGAGATTCCCTGTTCCATTGTTTTATCTTCGGAATTTTTTAGCACAATAAATGTAGGTGAGCCAGTGGTTCAATGAGATGAATTGTTATTATTAATTCTGGTCGAGAGTAAACGTCCAAGAGCAATTGATGAATAATTGTCCGTCCGTTTAGACTCATGTGAGAGCAATAATGTGAAGTCCGAACAAGCGAACAATGTAAACGCGTTCAGTCTCAATAATTTATTCTCTGAATTAACTCATATGAATTATATTTTCACTTTATAGCCATTTCCATCAAATCTCCCATAATTTTCCCATTGCCTCATTCCATCTCCTCTCAATATTTTGCTATGAACTTATGAGTGGAATCTGATTCCAGTAGTGAAATGAACACAGGTAGTCATCGCTGTACGCAACTGGGAGCTCTTCGCTTATTATCATAAAAGTTTCTTAATCATTAATTTTATCTGTTTGCCTGTAAGTGAAGGAAACAATTTTTCACCATTTTCATCAAAAACATCTCCGTAATCGCGTACAAGATGATCTGTGAATCCCACTGCGGCTGCCACTTTCTGTGATATTGCAGAGGTGAAAATAGTTTCAGTAACACTGAAGTTGTATACTTGACCAATCTCATTTCTAGAAAATTAACATGCCATATTTTCAGAACATAACATTGACAAAAATTAGCATGTAAGGTCATAAACCGATCAACGTCCAATTGCGAGATACCTTGTATCTAATAGTTGTTTGCCTAATCCCATACAGCGGTATTGAGGATCTACACTGAGACCAAAAGCAGTTAAATATACGTCAATGTTAAACATCTTCCTCGGATCATCTTCAGCCGAAAAATTCAGAAGGAAATCGAAAAACTTCCGCATCTTTTCATGCGTGATCTGAATGAATTTATGTTTATCAAGAAAATAAATTGGAGAATTGTCAAATCATTTTCTTGTCGACATGAATTATACGAAAACTTACGACATAAGATTGCAACTTATTGTCAAATTCTTCATCCACAACCGCAAGCATATTCAATCCAGCGAACTTAGGTTTGGCATCATTGGTATTGCTGTCGAAAGCAGCAATAGTGATTCCCTGCTCTAATGTCATACTCCAAAACTCTCTCAAAACTGCTATCGCTTCAGGATCTTCTGCAGTTCCTTTTATAATCAATGGAAGGAGATTATAAAACAAGAAATTCATCAACAAAGTGTCATCAATGTTTCGTGACTCGTTATATTTCATCAGGACTCACTTAAACTCGATAATGTTGCTTCATCACGAATGAAAATTGTGCACATGTGATCGAGTACTTCATCATATCTGTCGACGGGAACCTCCTGGATTGTAAGTTCGATTTCTTTCCCTTGAGAATTCACTAATTTTATATCACGCCACACTCGCGGTGGACCAGGGTGCCGGGACCAGCCCATTGTCACAGCAAATATTACCGAGTCAACAATATGGAACAACGATATGAACTGAAGTGACCAGCAAGCCTTATCGCGTTGGACACACACCATGCAATGAGCAAGTAATCATTAACAGCAGTCATTGTGATTTGGCTAATCAGTATAATTGAATGCATGATGGAGCATCACTGCAAATTACGCATGTAATAATAGTACACTTGCAGCCGTTACAAACTCAGGAATTTCAGTCATAAATAGCTGATGAACAGGACATATCTGAATTACTGACTTCGTTTGTACCGGCTTGCCTATAATTTTCAAATAATGGACATATAATTTCTTCCATTTCCTCTAGCCGGATCCACATTTGTATGACGGATTTTTTCCAAACAAGTTATGTGAAACACGATTTGTAATGGATGGATTGTGTAATCAATGGATACCAGGATTTCATAACAAATACGTTTATAATTGATACATAATTTACATTACATCGATGGTTCAGCCATATTAAAATCACTTTCAAAATCGTAACTATCCTTCGCGTGGTCTAAGTTAAAATCGCCAAGTTTATCGGCCAATGCTGTTGTTTCTCGCTCTGAAAAGTTATGAGAAATCCAATCGTTCATAAATAACCCAAGGACGAGCTTTTCTTGGATGAAGACATAATCGACATATAAATATGAAAATTACCTCGTCTTACGCGCTCCTTCTTCAACTTTTTTGCGTGCATTTTATTCACTTTATTTAAACGTTGGTTGCCCTCAATTTCGAACAAGGGATCAGCTTTCTTCTTTCTCTGGTTTATCAATGGCGTTTTGTTGTTAGCTTTTTTTCCTGAAGCTTTTTTCTGTTCTTCTTTCTCATTCATTTTCTGCAATCTGAACTCCTGAAATACGAATTAATATGTACATTAACGAAAACATGAAAATAACAATGTTTATAAGAGACGTTTGGCTCTTGCGCTCTAACCTTAGGTTTATCCAATTCAGCAGCTGCTTGAACGGGACCAGTGCTGTCAATAATTACTGGGGTGATCGCTTTATTTGATGCAAGCGATCTACTTGCTACATCATCCAACATCATTTTCTCCTCCTTTTCAAATTTTTCGATATCAAATTCGTCGCCAATTTGGTTGACAATCTCGGATGAAATTTCGGTCGACGTAATCTCTGGCGGTACCGTGTAATATCTGCAAATATAATCATCCATCAGTATTTCTAACGATCAACTTTATCAGGAGATAGTGTCATTTCAAAACGATGAGAATATGAATACCTTATTTTACCAGAATTCCAATCATTCAATACGCTCCTTGCTGCAGCCACAACATCTGGTACTCCTCCTTTCTTGAACATGCCCATTCTGAGCGCTTTATTGGCGAAAAATTCATCTGGAGTTGAAAAATCTGTCATATCATACAGTTCCATGATTTGTTGTTTAGGAATACGTTTTAAAATTGCAGTCGCTGGCGTATATGGGTCTTTCAATGACTGTATCTTCACTGCATTTTTCAATGCAACTGATGAACTGTCAAAATTATTACTTGCTGAATTATCAGTAAATACAATTCCTGGTGAATCGAGTAATTTTATCTTTGAATCGAGTTGAACAGTTTGCATCGCTTTCGTAATACCAGGTGTACTACCAATGTTACAAGCTTTATTTCTCTTCAGAGAATTAATGATACTCGATTTTCCCACGTTTGGTAAACCAACAATACCAACTCTAATACTAGTTTTTACACCATCCACTGATCGACAATAATTCCCCAATAGAGAGAGTAATATATCAGCACCATAACATGTTCCACTCTGCATCATGCTTTCCGATACATTTCGTGATTTTTTACGCCCTAACTTTTTCGATTGATCCTGAGTTGATGCTTTGAATGCAACTGCGGGTAAACTTCCTCTCAAATATTTAAGCCACTGTTCCAAGTTTTCTCTGGGCACGAGATCAACTTTATTCAGAACTAGAACCAATTTTTTATTGCCTTTCGCAGATCTTACAGCCTCTTCGACTTGTTTGCATCGAGTGCCTAACGGATCTCTTGCATCTACTACTTCCAGTATGACATCAGCTGAATCGAGAACCTTTTTAAATTCTTTATAGTATGCCTTCAACGAATTCTCCTCCCTCAAAGTCTGATACACAGTTCTGTCTTTCGAGTCACCAACAGTCGTTTCGTGTTGCATTTGTTTATTTTGAGCGTCCGTCACAAGACTCTGCAAATCGGTTGATTTTTTTTCGCGTTTCTTTTCTCGTGCCTCATCACGTTTTTTCTGTTTTTCCAATTCATTCTGTTTTTTCATTGCTTCGACCTCGGCTAAAATATCTCCTTTGAAAGGGCATTGGTTAGGAACCTGCATAATTTTTGGCTTCTCTGAAAATACAAGAGGAAGAGAAATGTTGATAATTCCATAACCAATGAAGGAATGATCGGAGTGAAGAATTCAACTACATGTCGAATAAATCGTGTAAACTCCCGCATGACGAGCTTAAGAACTATATTGTCTGCTCGAACACCGAGAGTGTGATAAATCACATGCGATACCAGGATATTGATATCATTTGCTTATGGAAAAATATCAGACATAAACGTACTTCTCTCATTTTTCTTCGCTTCTTTGCGTGTCTTCCGATTGTGTTCACGAACTTTTTTCTCTATCTTATATCTCTTACTGGCTATCATCCGCTTACTCGACTTCTCTGTGAAATCAAAAAATAGCAGAGGTTATAATCATGCTCACCAAACTGTACCAGCAAACAAAGATCAAAGTATCATCATTTGTTCACAAAAAAACATAAAAACAAATATACACATACTTAAACAAAATTTCGCCATGATATTAATTATTTCACACTACAAAAAATTAATAAATTTTCTGATGATATTGTTCATACACGTGGAACTCGACGTATTTCGTTCGAGCATCAATGTTAAGACTTAAGCACATGTGTCCCGGAGTTTCAATTGGCTTCGATATAGCTCTGGTCCTATCATCTTCGTGATTGGCTAGACTCGACATTATTTGAATGTTGAAATGAATAGGACGACGAATGGTCGATCCGTTGCTACCACCGTCAACCAATCTCGGTGCACGAATAACTGGTGGGGTGGAGCAGAATTAGAGGCGCTGCTGTATATTTCATCATTCTTTTCGGCACATAAAAACCTTTTTTCTCATCATTGATTCTATGTCTTACCTCGTAATAATTGACTTTTTTGCAAGACTGAAAATTTTATGTTGCCTACAGATAGAATAGATTCTCACGTGCATGCAAAACTTATCTCTCTATATTCACTGTCTGTTTCCATTCAATCGAAGATGAACCAATCGCATCATACTTATAGTAGAATGTCGGTCACGGGATTGGGGAACTCAAATTTGATCCAACATGAACACGCAATGAATCACATGCTCAGACATTGACTTTCATGAAATCATCTCCACCTGTATGTGTACATATTTATATATACATCTTGTGAAATCCTAACCTAACATTTTTTCATTTGACATATTTCATTTGTCAAGCTGTTGATCGTGCCTTTTGTTGTCTCCGATATTTTTGTCTTTCAGTGCAACTATTCACCATGGATTTATCAAAAACGTCTAATGATACGAAGTTATATATTTGTAGATGGTATTTCCGTGGTATGTATGATGACAATGTTATTAGAAATTCATCAAACATACAAAATATAACATAATATGTTGTTCTAAGCTCATTATTTAGACTTTCATATTGTTTTCAGCGGGTTTTCTCGCTTTGCCATTCCTTTGGGCAGTCAACAGCATTTGGTTCTTCAAAGAAGCTTTCTGTGTACCACAATATGAAGAACAAAAACAAATACGAAAATGTGAAAGATAAATACAACATGATAACAATCATGATTGATTCCTCAACACAACGAAGTGCTTAGATATGCTTATTGACATTCTGTTTCAGATGTTATACTCTCTGGTGTCGGTGCCATATTTTGGATATCAGCACTACTAGCATGGATCGTTACTTTTCAAACGCAGAGAGCTGCATGGGGTGAATTCGCAGACTCAATAAGCTACATTATACCAGAAGGAATTCCATAGTCTTCACAAATACAAAATACGCATTTTATACTAAAAAATATTTAATTTTAAGTCACACCTTTATAAATTATTCACTTCGAAATACATGCTCATGAGTCACATCCGATGATTACTTAAATAACTTTATACTGATAAACACATACTTTTAAAAAAGTACAGAACTCTCGAAAAATATCATTATGTTAGATTAAAAAAGTTCAGACGGCCAGCCGTCTTTGTCTATATAGTCTTATTTCTCGGAAGACTAATCTTGATAATAATGATAGGGCAATGAGATCTGCCATCATTAGCATGTAAAATACGTTGTGCCATCCCGCCCAACGTGACACAATGCCTGCTAATAAGGGACCAACAGCAGCACCGACGCTACCAGTTCCGTCTATAATGGCTGTGACAGTAGCTAATGCTTTGGCATCATTACCAAGACTTGGATGTGTCCCAAGCTCTGCTGATACTGCAGTTGTGATAAGAGAATACGGACCGTTTACAAGTCCACCAGTCACCATCAATAGAAAAATATTGAGAACAAGACCTGAACTCCCAACATAATCGTAGATGAATAACTGGAAAAACGTACATCATCAATCTACTTTTCTAGAATCACAATTCTAGTGAGGATCAAAATCTTACCATTGGTATTGTCAATATAAACATCACAACGCATGTTACAGCACTCATTCCACTATAATCGGACAGTAAACCTGCAGCGATCGCACCCGCTATTCCGCCAACATCAAATAACGTTGAAAGATCGGCGCTCAATGAAGGATTATAATTCGCTGAAGACAATAATACCAATTCTTGTTAATGAACATCAGTCATGATTTTCGAATGTTTCGAGTTGAATAAACGATATAATATTGAATATACCGACTCGTGGATTTAATGTATAGTGGCAGCCAGTACAGGAATGTGTAACTGACAAGTTTGGCAAAGAATAATGATAATGAAAATTCTATAACGCCTGGAATTCGTATCGCACCAATGAAACCAATCGCTTTTTCTTCGTCAGGATCACGCATGCGTCTTCTCGCAGGTAACATAGGACTTGTCTCAGAACGTATCCCTTCAACATCCTGGGGATTAGTTTTCGTATCATTTTTTTATATGGTTTCATGCATTTCCAGCAGTAAACATATATAGATGGATCAAATAAAACCAATTCAAACTAAAATGTTTGTTAGTACATGCACTTACAGGGTCATTCTCATGCCTATACGAGGAACCGCGGTGGACGAGGTGCTGAAGTATAATTGATTTGTTATCAAGCTGATAAGTTCTGGTATGCAAATTAAATGTTACATGAAAAATAATACACAACGACACATTTTAAATTGCATTTGGTGAAGAGAACGCAAACTGAAACAAAAACACTATACGCGACACTCTTCGGACCATGCAGAATCGATTACAAATTGGAAAAAATGATGAACCATTCTTGCATTATTGATATTCATTATCAGAATAACTCATTTTACAGACAAACTTACGTCATCATCGCCATTCACAGTGTGTGGTTCGATATCATCCGTGTAGCCTTCATCTGAGCTGCTGGTCGCATTTAATATTTTATATTCTGATGGATTAGGTGATAAGCATCCAACATCGTTTGGATGTGGTGCAAGGAATAAAAACATGAGGAAACCTGCGGCACCCATGAGAATTCCAGGCACAATAAAACTGCGACCCCAGTCCGTTTCGACATATTCAGCAGCAATCAAATTCCCTAATATATTACCCAGAGATGTATGTGAATTCCATATGCCAAATATGAGACCACGTTTTCCTTTTCCAAACCAGTTACCAACGACTGTAACAACACCGGGCCAACCGGTCGTTTGGAAAACACCACCAAGTGCCTGTGAAGATGAGTTATGAGTACGTTAAATTCAACTTTGAGTTGACGCATTATCCCAAATGAATAAAATGGGTTCAACTTTTCTCGATCATAATTACTTGAACGGTTATAAAATACCACAGACTATGTATGTCATACGTCTTTGCGATGCCAAATAAATAACACGATATACCAGATGCCAACATTCCCAAGGATAGGAAGTACCTAAGATTAATCCGTTCGGCCACAAACCCACTGAGTAAACCAAAACAAAACGAATGAATTTGTTAATACAAAACTGTGTCCACATGTTTACAAAAACGGAAGCTTACATGAAATTTTCACCTGAGGAACATTGCGGCAGCATATGCAAACAAGAATGCAGAATCTAAGATTCCTAAAAGCGCAGGAGCATCATCAGTATCTAAAAAATTAAAACAATATCGAAAATATTCATTGAATCCAAATCTTCTCTCTCATTTGTGATAAAAGCGAATCTACTCACCAAAAGGAGCCCAATCACACCATGTTGTACGATTACTATCGTCAATTATACTACCAGATGGTGGCGTTAAAGTACTACAATTAAAATTTAGCACATTTTTCACTACTGATATGGGCTTTCGAGACATATGATAGCATGTGTATGCTAAATATGTCAGCGCTAAAACTGCCCCTCTGTGCCATGCTAATTTGTTCATACTCCTGTGGGGACAACATTTCGATGAGATCCAATTGATCAATATAATTCCCCAAGGTGTATCTACAGCGTTCAGTGCCATTTTTCGATAAAAATTCCAATTTGTCTTGTTTTCAGTTCAACATTAACAAATGTTTCATCTCTATTCAAATATGATTCCTTGGAATTGATTGTTCTTGTTCGGAATAGTTGTTCGATGCAGTCTCAAAATACAATTAGAATGTAATCACTTAAATGCATTCACTCGTTGATCTATTATTGACTATGACTTTGGCATTAGGATTTAATTTGAGATTCAACTTGGGATTTTATGGTTTAACAACTTTCGAATGAATATAGAAATGCAAGTGTATAAAACTTTCGATTCAGTGTATGCTTCATCTGAAAGAAGAAATATGATATTTATGAGTCAGTTGCCAGACTGTCACAATAACATTGAAGATAATATATGTATATAATACCGTACACTTTTTTCTTATAACTGGAGTACAGTGGAGACCTTGTGTTCATATTGTTCGCGGTTGAATACATTAATTCTTTCAAAGACAGAATAAAAGCTAGGTTATACAAAAAAAGAGAGAAGTTAAGAGATTAGCACGTTAGTGTTGCTATATAATCTAATGCTACCATATGAGGCACTCGTACATGACATATGACATGCTGACCGTATAGTGAAGGACGTGGTTGATAATTCTGTATACGTATACACATGCGCATATGCATCTGAGTTTATGGTATACATACCATTCATGTGTGGGTGGGAAGTGAGAGCTTTTGTGTTTATGAACTGGAATCTATGATGGAAGTCTTTTTGTTTGGCGAACTGAGTTTCTGATCCACTCACCAGAGCTCACTATTCAATTCCTGGCGGGAATTGACGATAGCAGTGAAATATGTTTCACATAAGTAATTTTTCTTCATGTAGATCGCCATGCTTCAGACGGAAAAATTATAATTGTTGTTGTGAATTTGATAATTCGAGTAAAAAATCCGGCTCGAAAGTATCCCATCTATAAATACTGAATATGGTAAAAAAAAGTTGAGATACTGCCGTTGAATAATGACACTTCCGTCCGATTCGATAAGATTGCCTGAAATTGTAGAATGGAGACGAAACTGAGCAGCAAGTATCATGTTCCGTCACAATGAATTTCCAAGGTTAAATCCTCATCTACCAATGAAGATGTAACCAAAAAATGAATGAAAATGTGATGGAATTAACAAGAGGATTGGAATAAATTCAGGGATACTTCTTATTTTCATTTCTCTTTTTTATTATATAATATTATATGAACAACAAACATATAAATTGAAATTAAAATAAAAATTCCTAATTACATCTCTCGCTATCACGAAGGTTCTGATCGTCATCTATTTGGAGAATCGCTTTTTCTTCTTCTGCTTCCGATCGTCGGGGAATTGAAAATTCGTTTCATCAAGTGTCGAGTTCAGTCGTTTTTCACCGCTCTTTACGGATACCAGTGATTTCAAGTTTTTACCTTTGAGCACGTTGCTCCATTCCTCCTCAGAACCTTTAATTGCATACTGATTCAAATTTTCATTCTTCAGTTTTTGCAATTCTTTTTTTTGTTTTTTCAGGAGTTCTTCGGCGGTCTCTTCAAGTTCTTTTTGCATACTCTTTCCCTTCTCGACATCAACTTGGATTCCGTCATTTATACCTTCTGTGACAAACATTGTTTTCTCAATATAATCTTCAGCAATACTAGTTAAATATTGAACTGATTTACGAATGCTCTGATTGAATAGAGCGAGTAATTGTGATGGTGAAATATCCAATTCTGTCGCCACTTTGTCTATTGACTTATGCTGTAACCCTACGCCCAACAATATTGCGATTTGAGCCGCTGAGAAACTTGTATCATTCATCGAGTTTTCGAAATACAATTTTGCTATTGATGGTATTGATGACATAATCAAGTTACAATCTGCCATGTTGTTACTATATTTTTTCAATAACCGGAATTCCCGCGATGAAAATTCGTCATCTAATTTCTGTTTACTAATTTTAGTTTGTGGTATGTTGGAGAATTTATTGGTTAATACACTCAGTGCTAATGATGGGGGATATTTAGAAAATTCGCGTGACAGCAATTTCATAAATTCTCGACGAAAATCTTTCCAATATCCTGCCATCCATTCAAAATCTTGATTTTCTTCATCAATTACGATTTTTGATAGCATTATACATGAATGTTCTCCAGTTATATCACTAGTCGTCGTTCTTAAATAGAGTGGGACGAAATTCGCACGCTTCCAAAACTTCAATAGTGGTGCTGTCAATCCAAACGATACCCCAAGATAATCCAATCGTTCAGGTCGTCGTTCATTCAATTTAATGAGAAGTGGTGGTAACGAGGTACGTGGTTCGATTGTTTCCTCAAGCAAATCCACTTTCTCATCATTAACTCGTTCAATTTCTTTTTCAGGCTCCTCGACACTTTCATTATCGATATTTGGTATTTTCATCTCATAATACTGTTTGAGTAATTCTAAGGCGCGAGTGCCGTATCCCATATTACAATAATCTGGATGTGTTGCTATTCGTACAATACGTGCACCGGCCAATTGTGGGAAATTATTATCATCGTGATACTGCGCCAACGTCCATGGTATTAAATCACCAGCAGCACGTCGTCCTGTACCGAATCCATTGGCTACGGTAGTTTTACTCAACTCACCTTCTAAACAAACTTGAATGACCACCAAAATTTCAGGAAGTGCTTTCTTACCTGGATTAACAGGACCCAATAAGCAGAATAAGTGGTGTGCAGGTGCATCGGACATCATCTGTAAATCATTCGGGCTATTTTTGTAGTGAGATGCGACATAAAGCGCAACAAGACGCTGTAAGAATATTTCTGATGCTTTGTGATATGAGAATAATGTATCTCTGTTGATGTAGTATAATTGGCATGCATCTGGTGGTGGGCATCCTGATAAAACTGGTGCATGTGTCATTGCATCAAGACATAGAAGATTCGTGAGCCATTCCTCAACTTTATCTCCAGGTTTATAACGAATTGATTCATCGAGAGTGAGTTCATACAATTGCCGACCAAAAACAACTGATTTATCAGATTTTAATGTTTTTGTCGTGTCAGTTTTATCATGGCTATTGGAACCGGCTGCTTGCGTTCTTAATTGTTGGAGAAATTTCAACGATAATGAACGCCCTGTACCTTCATAACCATTGATAGTTGATGATAAAAATACGAGATAAGGTCCAAGCATTGTTTTAACATAAGGTAGTGGTATCGCAGCTGCTTCATCAATGACGAGGAGCTCAGCTTGGCTCAATTTATGAGCATCTGTTGGATGAATATATTGAATTGTTTGTCGATGATCACGCGTGATATCCACTCGAACAATGGCTTTGTTGAATTCCGGATTAGTAGACTCTCGTAGATCATAATCATGTCGTTCCTCATAAGCAAGTGCATCAAATCCTTTAATTATGAATTCGAACAAAGTCTTCAGATTTTCTGGACTTGGACTCGACACATAAATATTAGAATAACCAAAAGCTACCGCTCCAGCGATTGCTAAACCTAATGTCGCTGACTTCCCACGTCCCCTAGCAGCTGTTAATGACACTGTTGATCGCAGGGTCTTTTCTGAGATCGTCTCAATGAATTTCAATAAGGCTTTTGCTTGATCCACTGTTTTACAACAATTGATTAAAGCAGATATCGGTTGAGTATCTTGCAAACTTTCTTTTAGAATATTCAATTCTGTGTGTTCATCCTCGGATGTATTTTTTTGTACAGGATCAATTTTCAAATTTTTCGACGATATTGGCAGCACACGTAGATTATCGTCCACCACTAAACATCGATTGCAAGATGCCAACGAGAGTAAGAAGCGTTCATTGAATCGACATACAACGTTTTGATGTGCTTCTGTACGGAATCGTTGATGTACATCCATGCTCATTGTGTATAATTGTTTCAATGAGTTCACCGATTGTAAAAGAAGAATAACGAGTCCACCACCCTCAACAGTTTCAATCGTTCGTGCCAATAAATTCGGCGTAAGTGCTTCAAAATCTTGTAGAATACACATACCGTATGTGTTCCCTAAAATTTTATGTGTCTCGTTATAATAACAGTAACGTATATTCGTCGAAGCAACAAACAACTGGAAGGGGTCATCTTCATCAATGACAACATTGCCTGCTTTCGCTTTATTTTTGATGGATTTCATTCGTTTTCTGCGATGGCTACTGAACCCGAGGTCCTTTTTATAGCACCACAATACGTTAGGTCTTGCTTTAACAACAGATTTCGATAACATGTGATGGAGCAATACCACCTGAAATCCAACATCGAAAAATCAAATTAGCAATCAGTAACCGTACTCTAGAAAATATGTTTCAAATTATGTTACACGCATGATTATCCTGTACCTGATCTCTAGCTTTATCACCAATGACGACAAACATCGTACGATGTTTTTCGGTAACGCCATTTTCAATCAGAACACGAATACGATTATCAATCTTTTTGCGAACCATCTTGACAATATTCTGCAACAATCACTACTTAACACTGTATTTTACAGGTTAAGCTTACCATTCAAACACGTGTTTCGAACTGGAGATCATTTCATGCCTTGGTCGAGATGTTGCGGGCTTGTACGCAGGTAAAGATGGGGAACTGAGAACTCGACTTGAATAAGTCGGACCAATGACGGCTCTACAATAGAAAGAGTGGGGTCAGGTACTTAGACAAGATTGGTGAATCCCATTCCCTCCTTAGCAGCAACCCTAATTTTGTATTTCGAATTTTCATATGATGATTTCTAAACTTATCTAGATTATCGGTAGCCGGTAACCTTTGCTCCCCTCTATAGATCTCATACATATGATATCCTCTACGTCGTACGGTAAATTATTTGTGTATGCACTGTATACATATATTACATACATGCTTGTTCAGCGGGTTAGTTGGGGTTAGTATTTTATTGAAACTCTGTGATTGTGGTTTTCGTTCATCTGCAAAATGGCTGACCACAGAGAACGAGATTCATATTATTCTCATACAGATCCACGATCGAAAAATGATGATCCACCGAACTCACGGTTATTTGTTATTTGTCATAAAAGTTTGGAAGAAGATGATCTTAGAAAAGCCTTCGATAAGTTTGGGGCAATTGAAGATATTTGGGTGGTTAAAGATCGCAATACTGGCGAAAATAAAGGTAATTTTTCTTTGTACGTTAATCGATATTTTTTTAACACTTTTACTTATCATCCAATTGATCATCAGGATTACATTTGTTTGTGTCAGCAAGAAAACAAACATTATTTGGAGAGTAACTGCATTTTTTTGATGTCATGTAACGAAGGGAATTAGTCATTAGACAGAAGTGAAAGAATTCAATTGATACACGAATTCAAAATATTTTATGCATATACTTTTTACCTGTAGGTGTTACTTACATAAAGTTTTCTAAAACTTCGGAAGCGGCATCGGCTCTCGAAGAAATGAATGGAAAAATGTTGGGTTCTATAGGGCGCCCAATAAAAGTTATGATTGCTTCGAAGTATGTCATTAAATCATGAATTTGATGTTAGACATGATGATTATTATTGCTATTGTCTGACTGTCAAATTATTTTCCATTATTTGTTTCAGTCGGGATCAAGGATCAGTACGAGAGACTAATGAAGAAGAGAGATGGGTTAGACTGTTCTGTGTTTTACCGAAGTCAATGACTGATCATGAATTACAACAAGAATTTTCAAAATTTGGCGCTATAGAATATGCGACAGTAGTTAAGGATCGAAGTACTAATGAATCGAAAGGATTTGGTTATGTCAAATTTAAAAAAGTATCAAGTGCCGCGAAGGCATTTGAAGAATGTGACAGAAAATATAAAGCTGTGTTTGCTGAACCTAAAAAACCGAAACCCGATCACTCTGAATCGAAATACAATAACGGAATGTCGATGTCTTACGAGAATTCCGGGAACAGTTATGGTGGATCGAGTTTCGGTAAAAATAGCATTGGTTTGGAAATTGTCTCGAATTATCCGAATTCGGAAGGTTACACACGATTACAAGTAATCGCGCATCCGGCATTAAATCAGGATCAGTTGTGGAAGTTGTTCGATATTGTTCCTGGCTTAGATTACTGTCACTTGAAAACTGACGTGCGGTTCAGAATGCCACGGGGACAAGCAACTGTTGTTTACTCTCATCCTAGTGCCGCTGCATATGCAAGAGAAAAATTTCATGGATTTGAGTATCCACCAGGACATAGAATGATCGTTAAACCTGATATGGCTGGTGTGCCACCACCGCAACAACAGAAAAATCCTCTGAAACCAGGTGGATCGAGTTTGAGTGGGTTGGGCCCAGCAAGAACTGACATAGCTCATCTAGCGGAAACAATTGCCCAAGCGACGTCATTAATTCAAGCAGCCGGACTAACGGCACCGAGTGCGTGAAACTTGTCGAATCACATTATGTTTGTTATTTCATGAAGAGTAGAGTGGAAACTTATAATTCAATAATAATACAAAGAAGTTGTTATGCATCATTCGGCAGGTTTGGAGCATTCAATGTCTATGAAACTACCGCCGATTCAACCGATGGCAAACATTGACGCTGATGTTGAAAAAAGATGTTTCATTGTTTGCGGTCCGCCAGTGCCCCCTATATACGCTATGAAAGATGCATTCTGTCGTTTCGGTCATCTGATTGATGTGTACATGTTGCCGGGAAAAAATTGCGGTTACGCGAAATATGCTAGCGTTGAAAGCGCTAATAGAGCAATTGAGGTATCATATTCGTTGTTCTTGCCAACGATCAAACATCATTGATCTTCATAATCTCGAATTGTTGAATCTTTCCATCATATCATTATAGGGCTTGCATGGTCAAGAAATTTGTGGATCGCGTTTAAAAGTATTGGAGGCAGAAGAACGAAATATTGGCGAAGATCGTCGAAAACGTTTGAAAATAGAGGATAATGAAAACTGATATTGATGAGTGTCACGTAAGTAGATCGCACATGTGGATGATATCGTGTGAATTTACATGTGTGTATATACACGTAAGATGATTATCAAACATGATATTGAAATTATGTGGGGGACGATATTGTTGAGGATAAAGTGGGAATATGCAACGAAAAATCATTATTCAGAAGAAAATCGACAGAAGAAAAAAAGAGTAATTTGTTGTGTTTGTCTTCACAGACTGACTGGTAAACACAAGCTGGACGCACGCAACGATGAGACGAATTAAAAGACTCACTTTGACCACGTTGGGCCTGCAACTGAAGGAACCTACTTCAACTACTACTTTATTACGATTGCTTACATTTGCTAATTCAACATTAACTGAAAAACTTGATACGTTACTCTACATACTTCGTTCACTCATGATTCAAAACACAAATACATCAATTGGTTCAAATTGCATGTTCGTTCTTACAATGGACTTGCGCAACTACCAACATAACTTCTGTACCTTTCTCGTTTGTTTCTCATTTTTATTTTTTTTTTCCATTTCAATGTCTCCAAGCTTTAGTCCGTTAAGATGATTATTGCTCACCTATAACCTCTCCAAGTAGAGAATCATCCAATCGCGAGTAAACAGATATTTAACTCAAAATTAAAAGCGAATCGACGTGCTGACGCGCGGAAAAGAATCAACATCCCATATCTATTTTTATACCAGAGAAAAGAAAAAAAATTTGGTCCGACTGATGGGTTTGCTCATTGTTGAAGAGTTGTTTCTAGGATATGAAACTAAATTTATCGATCAACACAGGTTATGAACGACGTAGTTATGACGAGATAATTCATGTTAACGAAACTAGGGTAGAAAGAGGGGAACTAAATTATAATGTATTGATACCGGGTGTTATACAATAAACAATATGCCCTATGAATATAATCTTCTTTGCTAAAAATGGATCGAACCAATATGTCCATAAATTCTCTGCTTTTGTAGACAATCGTTGAGTTAGAATACACCTCTGGGAATCCGTGTTGCGCAATCGATGAATCTTTATCGTGAATTATTATTAGCTCATGGTTCACTCAATTAATTAAGTACCTGGACTGAATGTGGGCAAGTAGACAAGAATACTCTGCAAGATGGAGAATAATTCCGAATTTAGAGATAATGATTTATTTAACTTCTAAATGTGTACGAAATAATTTGACTGTCGTTTCCTTTTCCTACATCCCTCACACCATGTGTATGTGAGTGTTGTCACGCGTATTGAACAATATACATATATACATTAACCACACATATAAACTGAAAATACTACAAATTCCAACATAATATTAAAAAATCTACATGGGCAGCATGATGAAAAAAATTCTGAGAAATCAATCAATACACTTCGCAGACATGTGCGTCTATGACATTATCTATTAACTATTGACTTGACGTAGAATCATTTCAACTGCAACTGACTTCACTTGGGAAAAAAAAACTGAAAAAAGTACAATATACATGAAATCAACAAATATCGAAAAGTTATAATTTGCATTAGAACAAATAAAGACAAGATGGAAACACAGATATGATAAATCGATTACTTTAATAAAACCGTTTGGATGAATTGATATTCGTATAATGAAGCAATTCATTTCCATTTTCAGAGCGATTCGGCACATCAACTCCCAAGTACCTGATGACTCAACTGTGATTTTATTTATTCATAACACAACGAAAATTTACACATACACGCACATACAATCACATATATATGTATATATGCACATATATATATATATGTCCGATAATAAAACAAATCTATTGAAACATATTAACTTCATCGAGTTAAATTTACTTTATGCACCAATGTGTCAATTCGAAAAGAGACAATAGATCGAGATGTTTGAAAGGTGCGTTGTATTCCAATCATATTCCTCGCTAGGATTACGACCATACTTATGTAGATCTCATTCTGATGATATAAACTTTGTGCGATGTTACGTCTCATAACGATTTGTAATATCTATATATAATATGTATTGTTGTCAGCGGAAAGTGGGAGGCCGGCAACCACATGTATTGTGGTCGTATAATGGGGGGAATCTCGTCAAGTATATCCCAAGCATTTTCTCTAATCGAGTTCATTTTCGACACCGATCTCGATACGTTCAGATATATTGACAAGGAAGAATCTCATTTTCCATTATATGATAGGGTGACTAATTAATTTTTCTTTTTCATATATTAGAAAGTTTGATATAATTTTTTAATTTTTGAATTTGGATGTAATTTATCTGTGCTATCGCGCATTTTAGTGTAATAATATAATAGAATAAGTTCTCATTAACTGCTAAATCATCCAATTTCCCAAACGAGTTTCTCAGTTCAGTGCGTCAGTGTATTCGGCTGTGAGACTATAAAGTTGTGAAACAAACCTAATTTTCGGAAAAAAATTGAGCAGATAAGGAGGTGGACATCAAAACACACGTGATGTCGTGTACGAACAATGCCAGAGTATCGGATTCCGGTTATACGAATACTTGTGATGATAGCCAGTCACAGCAGAGGTGAGTAGTTTGAAAATATAATTTCGAGAACAGATGTTTGTTACATATCCATTTGGATATTATTCTCTGCTTATTCTTATTTGAAATATTATATGGTGTTTTATTAGTGCGAAAATTAGGAATTATTTCATGAAAATATAACGAGCAAGAATTATCAAGTTATGGAGATCTGCATACAATACTGAAACTTTTCTGATCATTATGAATCTGTACTTTGGTCTATAATTCTAATTGAGTACAATGAATATTACATGAACGAGGAAAGAATGAAATAGCAAACCACATATGATAGAGCAACTTATTGCATTTTCATTTTATGTTCTAATAAAATATGGGTGAGTGGCATAAAATTACACCATACACTACAGGGGATTCTGTCGAAATTTTTTATAGTATGCTGTTAAATTTCTATTCGATTTGAGCTTTTTCCATTATCTATTATTGTCAATTGGAACAGAGCATAGTGTGATAAGTTATGTCTAATGGGTTTTGTCTCGAGGGGAACATTTTTTTGTTGATAATAAATTTAGACATATTCAATATTACGTAGGAGAGATTAAGATGGACTAGATATGAGCATATCCATGGACGAATGAAAGGATATTCTTGATCAATATTGTAATCTACATTTATTTAATTGATGATATCACACAATCGATTTTGATAATTTTATATGACATAGTTGATTCGTTTCAATGGCTTTATGCATTACTGAGTCACGAGGCCGCAAACGTGAATGAGCATGTGAGTTTCTTATGCAACATTTTTGCACAACAAACTGCATTTGATGAATGACAACAACATCCCACTTGGACCAACATAAATATTTCAAATGATGTATCAATATATGCATGAAATATGACTGTCGTGACGAATAGAAGAAGAATCGAACCAACATCTCGTTGGAAACGATACATCAGAACACAGCTAGGAAAGTTTTATTAATCAGCATCATCAGGGCATTGCATATTATATTCAGGAGAAATTTCATTCACCTCTCATTCAAAAAAAAACGTGATCACTACCATGCTGATTACCATATCCATCCATAATAATTTCATTTTTTCTGTTTCCTGCTAACAGTGGGAGTTCGACATCGAAAAACAGCAACCGCTCGCGAAGTAGCGGCTACTGCGGTGGGAAACCATCAATATTTTGCTCCAGGTAATATGTCTACTTATTCAAATTCAATAATGATGGGTTAGATGATATCGATCAAAAACTCTATAAACTTCCGAACACCGAAATTGTATAATGTTGTATCATGACGCAGAAACAGATGAATAGAAGATAACTGCGCTAGATTGATTTTTGGATTAATTCTCAACAACGTGAGCAGATGACTTATATGAGCACTTATTGATTATGAGGTGCACGAGCAATGGTTCAGATTAAATGAATAAATAAATAGATATAAATGATTATGGATGATCGTACTACTCAATTTTTCTTGTGAGCAGTCGCGTACTCAAATAGGAAAAAATGAAAACAGAAGAGATGTTGATGTTTGCAAATTATACTTTTCAAGTTGACCGAGGATGATTTTCATGAGATTAACCATTGACGTACGACCTGTGACTCTCGTATATTTCAATCATTATTCATGCTCGAAAAACGATTTCGAGAGGTTATAACGCCACATGAACATACAATGTGTTATATAAATGCGCATGCATGCACAAAGCTGTTGCGAACATATTAAAAGCATACTGTTAAGAGCTGATGAGATTATTGCACGTGCACGGCCGCGTGCTGGTGACTGAAGCCATCAGCCAACGCGTGTCAGAGTTTAACTGATCGGACTCACGATGCACTGAACTAATCTCCATCGCAGTAAACGGCATATGCATGTATGAGAATTAGGATGAGATAGATGGAATTCTACCTTACATGTTCATTTTAGCATTTGGATGAACTGGCTTTCTGTTGGAAAAATGATATATTCATGAAGATACGAAGTAAATTATTGATGCACCACCAGATCTCTCATTAACAGAAGGACTTGGGAATTGTTCAATAAGAGGATGGAGAACAAATTATTCGCCGCGATTTTTTTTTTAAGTTTTCAAGTTTTGTACAATTCAAGTACAGCACATTTATATATGTCACCTAAAACTTATCGAACAAGAGTCCGCTAATAGTGTTCCATTTATGTTATATTCACTGTAGGAATCAACGATTATCCAGGTTATTATGTGATTATCGAAAAAACAATCAGACCGGGATATAATTATTCATATGCATAACATCTGATATAGAACAGAACACGCAACTCACCCTCATGATAAGTTTAGCTTGTCGACAATACTCGTTAATGTATTGATTTTCATTACTGTCTATCATATCAATTCAATGGACCACGAATCATAAATAGTTCACCTTCGTCCCTAATTATATCAGATGAGTTCAATAATATCTCTTTCAGTGCGATCGATTGTTACCAATTGTCATCGCCATACGACCTATGCACAGGAATAAATATGCCGTAACAATAATGATATGCTTGGAACAATTCACTTTTGTTGCTTTTGAATCGTTCATTATCTAATCATATTTCTGCCAATTATTTGTATATTGAGCGCCCGATTTTCCTTTTATAACTCAATATTCAAAGTACGTTCCAATTTCTCTTTGGGTGAGTGAAGTTGCTAATTTTGAATGGAATAGAAAAGAGAATGAACTGGTGGAAATTCATTGATTAAAGACATACAACATATCTAATTTGGCCTCGTCCATACTATTTACAGCAATGAAGCTTTCTCAGTGCCAATAAATGAGGAGAAAAAGGATGACAAGAAAAAAACAGGATCTTTGGTCACAGTCGGTAATGATGCTGCATCAATGACTAAAGTTGGAAGTCAACAAATGAATTCTGGATCATATACGACGCTCAATATCGATACGATAAGTCCAGCATTCGAACAACCAGGTTTGTTATGTTTATATGACGATGAATCACCTTGTCAAGTATATGTAGAGGGGAGGCACAATTATGGCGAAATATAAAACGCAATACATTTCTTGGTTCAAAAGCTTTTTCATGAGCAATACATATCCAATTCAGAACAGTTAGATAGTGCCTTACTGTAAAATATTCCGATGGTTTCGATGAGCGTCAGAGAGAGAGAGAGAGAGAGAGAGAGAGAGAGAGAGAGAGAGAGAGAGAGAGAGAGAGAGAGGGAGAGAGAGAGAGAGAGGGAGAGAGAGAGCTCTGCATTATGTATTGTTCGGCATTTATTATATCAATGGGTTTCGGTCCTGTATCGCTCGTATCATTGGTTGTCATAAATATTTCAGATAGTCATTCCCATCCTGCATCTCTGTTCGGGTGAATTGTTTTCATTGTTTTTCTAAAGTTACATTCTGTCTCATTATCCACTATTTTCGGCGCATTTCGCTCTTATCACTTCAATTATTATTTTCTCAAACTCAGCCAGGTCTGAAGACTGAGGTATTCGAGCCGGAATTATATTTCTGTTAATTGGCAGTCCAGGCGATGTTTCTTTTGTTGGTAATTTCCGGATTGTTCATAATAGCCCGCGACTCCTCAGCCCGGGAGAGGTGGATAGAGTGATGGCGTCACAATTCGCGCATCTCCTGGAAATAGATCTAATTTAATTGAAAATGAATAGAATTAATGATGTGAAAAGATTTCAGTATAGAAATGAATAATGTTCCCCTTTTAGAATTATATTGATGATGACATTCATCGTTGATATAATAAAGATTTAGAAACAGTAGAATCACAATTGGCCAAGGGAGATATATTGCGACTTAATAAAAATTTATATTTTTCTTGATTAATCGAAGCCGATGGAAGCACTGCTGCATTAGTGGAGGCCACGCGCCCTGAAGAGCAGAATGGTAATTCGAGCTTCATCACTCCTAAGGAAGAATCAGGTTGTCAGACGGCTTCTACCGACAAAATCAACGCAAATTGCAATGTTAGTATATGGTGTACTGCAGTTCTATTCATCATCCTAACTATTTGCGAATGTGTAACACATTAATGCTACTCAGAAACCAGTTTTATTTTCTTCTCATCAGTCATCACAAATATCGACTTTTTCAACTACACCATCACTTCGTATTCAGTACAATAACCGCTCTGATGAGTATATCATGAACGGTTCCCGAGGAAAAAAGCGCATATGAAGTTATTACAAACATTTCGATTGATGAACGAGTGAATGTGATGTGGATCGAATTGATGTAACTCATTGAAGCCGTATTATATCTCTGTCGTTTTTCTTCATTTTCTTTTTTCTTTTTTTTTGTATGTTCGACGGCTCTAAGAGGGAAAGATTCGGCGCTGTTGTGTCATTACATGATGGTTTGGTGTTACATTTGACTCCGTCATTCGCATCGGCGCTAGGTTATTCAAAAGACGCATGGATTGGCCAATCTTTCATTGATTATATCCATCCTAAGGATAAAGTCGTTTTCGCTAATAAACTCACAAGTAATGTCGTTTTACCTTTCGGTAAATGTGACAAAGGTGAGGAGTTTCATTCAAAGTCGTTTATGGTGTTGTATTGGCAAATAACAATTATTTCACTTGTCATAATGATTACAGATTTCAGTAGAAGACAAACTAGTTTATTTTGCAGTCTACGACGACATTCAGACGTAGAAATAAATGAAAATGACGATACGACTGCCCAAGATTTCGTATATCCCGATAGCAAATGTAGTTCAAAGGAAATTTATACCTCCTTTCATCTTCATTTGTCATTTCAACGTTATCAAGAAACAATCGATGAGGGAATAATCGAAATGATGTTCCTCGTGATAACAGCTCAACCCGTAATCTCCGCCTATAAAGGTAACGCAGGCCTCAATTTTTGATTATTATTATTTTCTCGTGCAATGTTAGTGTAGCCACCACCATGTGAGCAAAAGCGTCCCCGACTTTGAGATGACTCAAGCTTTATTGACTCTTAGTTATGTACCTGGGCATTGAGATTGTATGTTATTGTGGGTATTCATTTGCAGTTTCAGCAGAAATAATAGTTTCATCAGTATTTTCAACGCGTCACACAGCAACCGGTCATTTCTCCCATGTTGATGACGATGTGGTACAATACTTTGGGTATTTACCCCAAGATTTGTTGGGGTGTTGGTTGTTAAGCTATTATCATCCTGAAGATTTGCCATACATCAAGGTCATATACGAAACTGTGAGCACTCGAATTTTATTTGTAGAATGAACAATCAGAATGAAGGTTGACATATTGAAATGAAGCAAGGGAGGATGCTTTATGAAGAAAAAGAATTATAAAATTTTGAATGGCCAGGTTGTACGGCTTCAGGGATCATCATTCAGATCAAAACCATATAGATTTGCTGTTCAAAATGGTGGATATGTTGTGCTGGAGACGGAATGGTCATCATTTATCAATCCGTGGGAAAAGAAACTTGAATTTGTCGAATGTCAACACAGGGTTATTCGCGGGCCAGACAATCCCGATGTTTTCGACTCGCCAGACCACCAGCCACTTGAATTACTCGCAAGTATGAGCGAAGAAACGATGAAAGAGTCGCAAATGATTCAAAACGAAATTTGCGCCCTTCTTAACAAGGTAACGTTTTATATCCACCTACATTCTCGATGCTTGCAATTTGTTTTTGGCATATCTTCATGTTTTCTCTCCACCCAATAACGCTGTGAGAGGGATCGAGCATGACTCTCATCCGTGTTGGGGTCATTACATGAATTTCATTTGGAATCTTGTTCCAATACACAAATAATACTTCGGTAATTCTGTACGGTATATATTCGTTTTGATCATATCTCGTATTATTGGTTGGAGGAATACATGTAGAGCGAAAAATATTTAGTCGGCTGTCTGGAAAAGTAGTTTTCGTAAGTACAATGTTTGAGAATTGAACATTCATGTTATATTATATGAATCCATCTCTTTGTTCTTCTTCGTCGTGTGAACAGAAAACTCTGAAGTCGACAAGTGTCAACTTATGCAATATAGTCAAGAACTCCAGTGACCTCACAACACTCATGAAGAGTATGATACATGAAGTGAGAGGGGAATCAACGAAAATGGAAACATCCAAAGTGCCCATGACGGTTGCCGGCGATACGAGATTTCCGGTGACTATTCATATCGTATTAGCACCAATGAATTCCCAATCATTTTTTCGTTATTGGGCAACAAAATATAGTGATGCGCTCAATCTGCATATCACATAACTGATAAACGAGTTGTTCTCGGTCATTGGACCAACACATAGCGCTAATTACTTTTCAGTCATTCATTTTAGTATCTCGTTAGCCGCTAGTGCAATCTTTCCACTCCGGTGAGTAATGAGAATTACGAACAATTCTTAATGATGTCGCAAATTGAATCACAGTATTGAGCAAGGGGGACATTGCTCTTCTACAGTAGGGAATTCGAAGTTATTCACAGATAATTGATTTATTTAGCTCTAGCATGTTAAGTGTGAGGATATAGAAAATATACCTGAATCATAATTATTATTTCGATTCATCTGCAATTGATCTCCCAGTATATTTTTGTCGCTACAATAAACTTTTGAAGGGATTACCATATCCCTTGTTACAGGAACACGATAGCGTGGTACTTTGGGGGATTTCACCTCATCACGACTACTGTGACAGTAAATCATCGAGTGAAACACCACCTAGTTACAATCAATTGAATTACAACGAAAAGCTTGAACGTTTCTTCAGTAGTAAACCGCTGTTAAAGACTGTTTATGATAATGGTAGAGACAATGTTACTTTAGTAGCAATGAACAATAAACGGGACATCAAATCTAGTTCGAATAACACACGTAAGATTGATTCGAAAGATGAACGTTGGGAACTTTCTCATTCCAATACATTTTCATTCTGCGGGTTTTTGTTGTTTACAGATCCATATCGTAATAAACAGAATCTCGTTGGAAGGGGCTGTGGAAGTAATGAGAATTCAAGCAGTAGTTCGAATAATCAAACGAGTCCTATGAGTCGGGATGACAGTATAAATGGCAACTCTAATTTCGTGATGCCCGACAATTTCCAGTCGGTAGCATTGACCGCAACTCTCTTGAATAAACATAATCAGGAAATGGAGAAACTTATGGTGCAAAAACACAAAGGACGACGCACAGATTTTAAGAAAAGTAAGTCGAAAAAGAATACGGCGAGAACGCCGCATGGTCAGAAGAAAGCTGCGTATAAAAACCGAGTGATCCACCCCCAAGTGCAAAGGCGCAAAAGACGGAGTAGTTTCGATCGAGAGGGTGATGTCATCAAGGTAATGAAAGAAACTTTAGAATTTATTCGTGTTTTGGTGACACGTGAATTCGTAACAAGGGAAATTTTCATCATGATAAATAGGTATCTAAATATGATGAGACGAAAAAAAATTGTAGCAGGGATAAACTTGCCTCTATGATTGACAACAAAATTATTGATGATGAATCGGTGGCAGAGAAGTCCAAATCAAGTATTAATACATGGCCTCAAATATCCGTCGCATCGACCCTTCAGTGAGTTGACCGCATTGCCTCATAAGTGCAAATAAACAATTTTCAATATTGATTTAACGAAATCTAGACGGTGCATAATCGGAATGAATTTTTCATAAGTTCGTCAACAGGAAACTTTACGCAATGTTCCACCCTCCCACGTATATCACCAATGTACTATATACCTGTACCACAACTCCATGAGAATATGAATGCAGTAGCAGCCCGACAAAATTCAAATCGATTTCCTGCTATGCGATTAGCTCAATCAACACCTGATATGGCATTCGCAACCGCACCGGTAGCAGTAGTGACTGTTGATGACACAACACGAGCACGTCAACTTGACTCAAGTGCAGAGGATTCGAGTGATTCGAATTTCTACGGCAGTTTCTTGAACACGAGTAGTGGGAGTAGCTGTAATCCTGATCAAATTGTTGGCCCGAAGAAAACTGAAGTATGTGTAAAATAATAACAATGATTTTATCTGCAGGTTTCAAATCATTCCAACGATTTTTTGACTGAAACAGAATAATTTTGCCATAAACGATGTCTCCATTATGGACGATAATTGCGTTGTTGCAGGACCGTTGCTTTGATTTCTATAAAAGTTTTTTGATACAATTATGTAATTAGAGATACATATCGAGATGTCGTGAGGCTGTGATGACAGGAAGTGGATGTTCTTCAATGATTAATGAGTTAAAAGCCATCTTCGAACTGCAGACTGCCCGGCGAGCTGCTACCATTGCACAGAAGGTGATTCCAAATGGAAATGGAAATTTAGCGATGAAACATCAACAGAAGGATTATAGTCTCCGCAACGGATCACCGTGTTTGCATGGTGTCAACATGACGCCTGAAATCATTTATCGATACCAAATCAATCCAAAACCATTGACGGAAATCCTCAAAGCCGACAGGGAGAACTTGAAAAATCTTCATCAACCAATGCTTGTCAATGATCAACTCGATCAACTCTATCTTGATCTTGAATTAGACGGGTTTGGAACAAAACTCATATTGGATGATAGTCATCAGTTCAGTGATAACGATGACATTAGTGCTGATGCTAGCACATCCAATATCTCACCTGAGGTGAGATCCAGATGGTGAACACACAATTTATATTTGTATACAGTCACATATCTACCAGTAATTTTATTAATGGTTTTCAAGAGTGTCATATCGATTGGATATGAAAATTCGCTTCCGTTTTAACACTAATTTTTTCTTTATTCATGAATGATTAGGGGGCCTAAGCGGAAAACTGAGCGAATAATTCATTACGATCCTAATGTGACACTTCACGCAATACTATTAATCATTATTGTTCTCGATCTGGGGGGGAAAGTGTGTAAATATTGACTTTAATGGTTTCTATCCACAATATGTTGCAGCACGAACGTATAAGAAGAGAAATGACCTATAGTAAAATTGCAATGGTATATGAAGAAGATGCACCACTACCATCTTCAGTCTAAATGAACTCTTCATTATTGACAAGTTCCAGATCAGACGCATTCATTCTAGTTCAATTCAGGGGAGCATTATTTGTTTCTACACAGAATTAATAGGAACATTGAGAGAAAAACGTGCAGAATTTGACTCCTAATTGACCATATGTTCATAAAATTCTTTTTATACCAAAGTTTTTGGAATTTGTAATTAATTTTCGATTAGCATTTCAAAGAAAGAAATCGAGATCACATCAATATCACCAAAAACACATATAGATAAGTGGAAGAGTAGATTATATTTTTTGGAGATCATGTGTCATCCAACTTATTGCCAATAAGACGATGATTCATTCCAATGCATTCGTAACCATTTTTACACGATGCTTGTCATAGTAGTGTGAACGTCAGAGAAGATGCATTTTTCACTTCTGCGCATGACTCCGTAATAGAGTCATCCAGAGTTACATTTCGATAATAATAATTTCACTGCATATCGTGTTGATTAAGATGGAAAAATGAAAAGTTACTTCTTTCGTAGTAGAATAGATGTTATGACTCAATGAAAATGTCTTCAGGTATCATATAGCAAGCGGCACACGTGCAATTCATCATACTCGATGCACGTAGATATTGCACTGTGACCTATACATTAATCACGTAGATATTATACAAGCACAAAGATGAAATCAATCTCACTATCACGAGCAAGCGGTACGTGTGAGGATTCATGTGATTACCTTCTTTTGGAAATATTTTGTGATTTTACGCATGGCAAGTTACATACATAACTCCTGAAATTTTTTGATTTCGTTTATAATCGTAATCATCTTAAAAAGTCTTATTATATCTGTATTTATTTTGTACAATTTCGTGATCAATATTCATATATATACATATATACATATATAT
>JABMBR010000302.1:0-32822 GCA_018881525.1 Meteorus sp. PSUC_FEM 10030008
AATAATAATAATAATAACATCAGTATATAGATACCTACATAGATACTATTTATATACAGAAAAATATGCATAGAAATAACAGAGAGCAGGTCTAGCACAGTCAACAACACCTGACAAGATGAATCACGCGAGGAGTCTGCCAGCGAATATATATTTTGAAACACCGTGAAACTGCATGTTGTTGCAAGAAAATAACTGTGAAATGATGGTAATTTTTGTTTTTTTTTGCATCATTTTTCATTCCTTAATTTTTGTTTTTCTCTTTTGAATTATTATAATACACGAGGAGAATTAAATATTTGACGTTAAATGGTTGTTGCCTGAAGGTGTAACAAGCACAAACACCAATTGGCTTTCTCCGGAATACAAAAGTTTGAATAATGGCAGTTGAAAGTGATCGTAAACAAAATCAAGGAAACAATTAAGAGCTCGAGGGTATAAATTATAAACAAGCTGATGGTAGATAAATTTGTCTCAATTTTTTATTCTCATTTATTTAATATTCATTATTTTAGTTGATTTATCGTGAATGTTTCTTTTTAATTTTTCGGGTTTATCGTTTATTTATTATTTTTGTTTTTCTTCAGACTTGAAAATAAAATTAAAAATTTGATAATCACGAGTTTATGAATGATTTTGCATAAATATACATGAGCTAATGTCATAAAACATTTGTATGGGTGGTTAATGGAATAGTAAAAGTTAGATAATGAGATGTCATTACGTGAACGCGGACAAAGTTACGTCGCACACGTTGTTGCTACTGGTTTTGATGCCACACATTGTACAAACCTCACAATTTTGTTGCTGTATATTTTGGATGAATAATGCATTGGACGGATATTAACCGTATTATTGCAACGGTTGTTAAACGAATTTTCGACGGAACGGAATGATGATGATAATCATCGTAATTAGCATTGGATATCGTATCAAATACATCTGGGAATGGTGGATGACAATTGTGATGGAATTAATTAGAGATTTTCTGATTTGTCATAGACTTTTTAACCCTCACATCAGCTACTGATTGTCAAGTTCAACTTGCGAATCAATGTTTGCAAATCGAATTGCAAATGTCGATATTGCATACAAAATTACATTCATGAATTCATATGTTTGAGATATGTGATGGATTATAATGCAAATCTGTATCAAGTGTGATTTCTCTCCAATTCATGTCTTTGAAAATTGTTTATCATCAAAAATCAAACATTAAATAAGATAGAACAGCAAATTGGAATTTTTTTAAATTTTCATTGAATATCTGAAGAGGAGATAAATTGTGTTTGAATATTTCCTACATATTTGTTGATTGAACAATTTATCTCATTCCCATTCACAATCAGAATCTGGCACACGCAATAAAACGATTTTTCGATAAATTATAAATATTCCACGTTATCTACGACTGAATGAAGTGTAAATTTCAGTTAGTTTAGTATTCTAATCAGCGACACTTCTCAGTATTTAAAATTCTCTGAACAAACGTGTGACTACTTAGAACTCTCTAGAAGCACCAGCGGTAAGAAATATGAACATAATCAATCTATCCCGCCATCTTCAAAAAGTTCCCCTCAAAAAAAAAGAAGTCATTGAATATTATTACATTTATTTTCTCTTTTTTTTCTCTCTTCACGATAATAGATTCAGCTGGGAACGAAGATAAAATCACGAACGGATCCATAATTCAACAGTCCATAATCACTTTGATATATGTTTGAAAAATTATAAAATTAAAATTTTGATAAATCAAAATTAATTAATTTTTTCGCATTCATAAATTTGTTTCACATATATTATATATAAGTATATGAATTTATATGAGATGAGGATATAATTGAGACAGTCAAGAGCCAACAGAAACCAGATAATAAATTTAGATAAAACCATGACAAGCATTAGAAGAATTTATGCTAATAATTCCTCGTAAAAAAATAAAACTAGAAAAGAAAAACAAGATAAAAATAGAAAAAAGAAAAATGGAGAAATATGGTTTCCGCTTCAGAATCAAACGTTTAGAAATAAAAATTATAGTAGCAATAAATAATTTAGTTAAAGTGAAATAAAGTCATACTAATTATTTTTCAACTCTTCTTCTCTTCCAACTCCATCATCATCGTTGATATTTAATATCTGTGACGCCCATCAAAACTTATCGTCAACGGCAAACATGACAGTACGTAATTAGAGAAATCTTCGTCATTTATTCACCGATGGCAAACCATAAATTTCATGTCAAAGGAAAAAGGGAAACTTCATAAATATAAAACATTCACTTCTTTACTTGTGAGAATCATAAAAACACATTCATAGGTACAAGATATATAAACACATGTACATTAAATCGTTTGCGTCTCAATACTCATTAATGGAATTACACAAAATCTATTGCGTTATTTCTATATAAGAAAATGTAAAAGTGTAATTGAATGGGTAATATTTATTATTTATTATTGAATGACATCGATACATCTCATGGGATCCAATTATTTTTCGTATTCAATGTCCATTTCATGATTTATCAACAGCCCAATTTAGAAATGTACACATTTTTTCTCAATGTTGCATGTTATGTCATCAAATTCAGCATATAACAAGAAATTTAATCGCTTGATACATAAATACGCATTAGAAATATTCATCGTCTCCAAAATTCTTCAAATTGAGAACTCGTTGAATGAGATTCGTTGAAAGTCACTGAAATTAGTGAAATGAATTCTCATCAACGGTGGAATTTTTTTCTATCTTTCACATTTTTGATGATTCATAGGGACAACAGAAAAACCCACCAATTCTTCCAATTTTTCCGGAAGATTTAACAGAAAATAGTCGTGTTTGAATTATAAATTGACTCTTAGCTTCATAATTCATGAAATTTCAAACGATACAAATAGAAATAGAACAAATTAATGTAAAGGTGCACATACAAAGGAAAAATTTCAATTTCGACAATCAGAAAAATGAAGTGCTGTAAAATAAATTCTCTTCAATATGTTCATAAAGTCTTGACAGTGAATCTGCTCTAAACGTCGTTCTACAAAAAAACAAATAATGTATGAATAATAATAATAAAAATTGAAAATGACGGAGAGATGAGGGTGAAGTAAACGTGTGATCAATTATTGATCGTCAATCCACATCAATCACGATGCTGATTACCATAAAATCTCATTGTGTTCATTTTTTTTTTCACCAACCTGGCGCCAATATGCAAATGTTACCTGATAACATTAATTGAAATGATATCTCAGATTGATTGGCAGCCAATTGAAACGACATTACTTCGATTGTAAAATAAATTTAATATATTCTCTCTTTGTAGATTTTTTTTCCCTCTTTTTTTTCTTAAAAGTAAAATGACACATCTGATGTTATATCACCATGTAAACTTGTGTGAAACACGTGTGCTAACAGATAAAGAACTCATATAACATTGGGATAATTTTCATTACAAGTTTACTAAACTTGAACACAACATGAAGTTCAATCTTTCGATTGTTTTACTTCAAAAAATCCCTGTAAAGAAAAGTAATGGCGTTGCATGGTACATCAATGTTTCAATCTTGTTCATCTAAGTTCTTGTTTTATCAAGTTCGTAATTATTCAAAGTTCGATACTTCTATTCACACAATTATTACCAAATACTGTTGTAGATTATTTTATTATCACACAACATAAAATGCTAGTGGCATATGGAATTGTAAATTTTCTGAAGAAATGAAAATAGAATGACAGAACAGCTGCATTACATTTCCAAACCTACTTCCGACCGATTGATAAACATTTCTTCTTCCTTTATTCGTGTCACAAACATTTGTCATACACATTTCAAAAATTTGAAACTTTATAAATGTTGATCAGCTATCAGAAAAATTGAAACATTTATATATAAATGTGTGAAGGGAGACTATTTTAACTTCAATAGAAATGATAAAGAATAGAACACACCAAAGACATTTATATTGGATAAAAAATTCTTTCCATGTGTATACTGAGAAAATATAATTTACTGCGCACTAAAATAAAATTTTATGTCCTTCAGTTTCATTGAAAAGAAACACAGAATGTCTTTTAGTGGCTCTCAAAAATGAGCAGCTGCTTTTCTCATTTCGTTATTAACATCCAAGGATCATCATCATACATTTCTTCGATGTTATTAAGATAATTTTAATTCAAAGTATATTTTCCTCTTTTTGTTTTTTACTGGTTTTTTCGATCAATGGAGAATCACGATAAACCCTTTACAATGCAGTGTTACGAACATTGTTTCACCCTCTGCTTTCTGTTCAATTTTAACATTCCATTCGATCCCAACTCGCTTAAAATTTCCATTTTTTTTTTCACTCATTAATTTTTTTCATTGATTCATGGAGCGTTGCAAATATCTATTGATTGTTCAAGTGAAAAAATAAACCAACAACGCCACAATAATTATCGTACTCATTTCAATAACATGTTTTTATTTTTATCCAAAATATTTTCGACAACTGAATCAATACAAATACAGAAGATGGAAGAAAATAATTGAACAATTATTGTGAGACGTGATGTCAAAAAGTATTGTTCAAGTTTACACCTGAAAATTCGAGGACAACAGCTGGGCGCCAGCTGGAACACAGAGAGAGAAATCCCTCTCGTTAGCTCTTGTAAAAGGGCAATCCATTGAACGGTCGCGTGTTCTATACATATATATAGATATGTATACCACGAATATATCTATAGAGGCGAAAATAGAGGTGTTGGGAATGTAAAAAACGAGAAGCGATAGCGAACGAGAGTGGTCGCGTGCACTACACCTTGCATCACCCACACATTGAATCATCCAACACTCCACTTATCGACATGATATTATACGCATAATTGGGCATTAAGGCCGAATTACGTCACGTGATACACGCAAGACCCAACGGATCTTAAAAATTGAAAGTCCCGGCAGGAAATAATTTAAACAGAAAATAATGTGAGAGGTGAAAAACAAAATCTACACAAATATTATGCGAGAATAATATTTTTGATTCTACATTTTGAGTTAATGACCAATTAAAAAATACGGAAAGTATTTGTTACGTTCATCACATCGATCTTTTTATATTTGCTGGTAATTTGGAGGAAATTATCAGAACAGTTCATTACAATATAAATTAATGAAATTGGAGTGAAAATATTTGTTGAATTTCCGATGTTTTCGAAACACCATCATTGCCACAGTGTGTGTCAATATTTTATTTTACACATCGTGCATTTTTTATTATCTAAAAAAAATATGCACACGAGCGTGATGAAATTTATGTGGTATGAACTGCAGTGTTATTCACATTGTTTTCATTTTTTATTTATCCACTGGTGTAAATTCTAGCCAATCGATTTGTTTATAAGTGTGATGTTGATCAATATAACTACAAATGTACACATCACACAATAGTTGTTCATTTCGTAATCAACGTCGAATTATTCCACCACTCTCTGTAATTTTTTTTATCTCGGTTCGTAAGAAATATTCCTCGTGATATTCTTTTCAACCTCATCATGATCAATTTGAAAAATACTTTCGAGATGTTTAAATGGCGAAATTCTATCACACGAATAACGAAAAAATTAGTTGATGGAATGAACAGTCGATTGCAGTTGAAGTTGTGTGTAATAACACTTCTCACTGGGTCGATAAACCATCACCGAGCGCTTTTGTGGATAACAGCGGTTTGGCACGAGTGGTCATCGAGGAATCAACAAGTGGCTCATGATTTTGTCAGCGAACACCAACCCCCAATAGTGGTGGCAGTGGTGATAGTGGTGGGTGATGGTGGTAGCTATATTTAGTGTGGCCGACGGCAGCGGCTCACTCTCGGTCCACCACCACTGAAACGTTTCCAATCTCGTGGCTTTGGTTTTGTGTTCACCAAATCGTGGCTTTAAATCCACAATGGATTCAAACGAGACGTGAAAATTTGTTTGAAAAATATGCACACCCAATGTATCGTATACAATAACAACCAAAAAAAAAAAAAAAAAATTAATGGATAGATAAACTCGAACTCAAGAGCCAACGAATTACAGAAAAATCAACAGATCAAACCGGCAATTGACATAAAAACATTCTATCGACCAGAATCATTTTTTCCAATCACAATTTTACTAATTTCATCATCTTCTCGATTAGAACAGGATTGTTTTGATTCAATCAAATGACACGAATTGAAATTATGAAAAGTTGATCAACATTATTCATAACCGTTCAATCATTGTCAGTAACAATAAATAAATCCATTCACAATATCCTCTTTCCAATTCCAAATTACAAGAACATAATACAACAGTTTTCCCGACATTCTGACATGAGCAAAAGTCAATTTCCACATCCATTGAATTTGTCTGTCAATTTCGACAGAATTCATTGGATCGTATTTGATAGATCTAAATTGCTACGTAGTAAAATTCGATCATGGCCAACATTAATCATGAACATTTGACGAATTAATTTCAAAATATCATCGATGACTTATCGACAGAGACATAAATAAATGAATACATTTATATGTGTACACTAAAGCAATGTTCCCATTCCCATAGCTTCCCTTCTAACTTCCCATTCGCAATAAATTCCCATGCGCTCTGAAGTTGATATACTACCCTCATAAATAATACAACTGTCAATCGCACAATTCCAGAAATACATGTATACATAGATATACATTTTTATAAGAAAAAGGGGAAAAAGAGTGAGCACAGTATGAAAACGAATATATTTATATTTCATATAGATATAACCTACAGTTTATCAACTATTCAATGCAAATGGTTTTTGGTCTTGACAAGTAAAATAAAAATGAATAATCTATTTTTCAAATATTATTCAATCATTATTTTGCGTGGAGATGAATGACTGATAGAAAGTTCCAAATGAAAAGCAAGAAATCATTTTGTACAAAAGTGTGACGTGATCATGAACAGTGATGAAGTGGATGTCGATGTTATTTCTCATTTTAAAAGCTTCATCGTGATGACAACAATCACCATCCTGAATTGGAATATAACAAACAATCGGCTGGTTCAACTGACCATGTCTAATGACATTGGTGTCACAATTGATTTCGACGGATGAACATGTCTAATCAACGTGATAATCATTCCGAATTAAACTGTAGTTAAAAGCAAAGATCAATAATTGTTGTGAATGTTCCAATCGCTGAGAAATGTCAATGATAATGTTGGGATTTGAATATTTTTATAAGATGATGGAATTGATTCATCAACATCAGTTGCAGTGATTGATATACACGATGAATCTAATGAAACTTCCAGGGGGGTTTTCATCACTAAAACACGAATCAACCAACAATGAAATCAAAGTTCTATATGAGGATATCAGGAAGATACTCATATTATTGCGTTTGAATACAGAAATGGAAGAAAAGGCTGCTGGTAACCGTCAATCAAGTGCCACAATGGAAATGAAAGCCCCTAGTAACAGACAATCATGTTCTACAATAGAAATAAAAGCACATACTGACGGACAATCAGGTAGGGAAGTTTTTTTCACCATGGGGTGGATGGTTCGTTCATCAACTGGCAGAAACACCCCTTTCTATAGTTCATCATATGGTGCACATGGGGTCAGATAAATGTCAGATGAAAATCAACTTATTTCTCGGGATTTCAAATCTAAATGTTTCCTTATTGTACCCAACACGAAATTACTGTTGATTGATTATTTTCAATATAGCGTCATCAATATGAAATGTCCTTAAAAAATATCTCAGTATTTTTGAACGGTGCAATATTTTTCATTCGGGATAAAAATCGTGAAAGAAAAAAAATTATAAAAAGTAATCAGGTAGTGAATAGCAGAATGGACAATTTTATTTCAATTTATTGATTTATCAAATGTCTTCCAAGATTGGAAAATGAGAAAGAGAAGAAAAAAAAATCTGTCATGTACAAATAATGTGACTGGTAACGAACGTCGTGCAAAGCAAAATGATAAAACACAAAGGAAACCGATGAGATGAGCAAACGTATGAAAAATGTCGTCCGATTATATTTCAACTGTTGGAAATATTGTCAGTGTATATCTTTATGTACGGATATCTATGCATACAATTTCAGTTTGATGGTTTTCGAGCATGTCATGCGAATATATGTAAGCGTAAACCTGCACTATAAGACCCCAAACATAAAGATATCACGAATGTCAGTAATAAATCAACCATAGCAATAATCACAAATAAACCGCAGACGAGTGTATTCCATATTGGGTATGTCTTGTAAATAAGAAACAACACCATTATGGAATGAAAATAGACGTGCAACACAAGAGTTCAAGAGCCTTTGACATTGGTAATTTGTTAAATCGGTTATAACATCACAACAAAATGAATTGTTTTGTTCTAATCGAAAGTATTTTGTTAAATATTTCAATGTAGTTTTAACTTTCAGTAATCTCCGTCTTCAATTAAAAGTGGATGGAATAGTTTCATTCCATTCAAATTTTAGTTTCTCAGGGTTGATGTTGCATTTAATTTAAAATTTCCCCATCATCAATGAACTGCTGGATGATTTTATATAATTTTTAGAATTAGATTCAATTTTTACTGAAAACTAATCGAAAAATCAAAGACCCTTTTGATAAAAATTGAAATAAAATAATATCCTACGTTATGAAAATCCACACAGTGTAAATGCACCCCTTTAAAAATTCAACGTAATAAATACATTTAAATATAATTTTTTCCAGATACAAAATTTATGTTTCCAAGACACTTCATTATTATTTAAATCATAAAAGGTGAAAATTACCTTTAGTTGTGATGTAATATGTAATAATAAAGGCATAAATGCCTTGTGAAATTAATGAGAAAATGTGTACACGTATACATATGTACATATATAAACATATCCATAGCAATTTGTATATGTGCGAATATATATTTAAAGTTAATAATAGTTAACACACATGACTCTCGCCGAACATGATGAGTGGGTATGGGAAAATTATTATGACCGCTAGGCTATATATTTATATAATATTATTATGTACACTTTGGACATTGGCGCGGCGTTATTTACAACGAGAAGTCATGTGTCCTTCGTGTTGGGTATGCAACATCTTTTATCATTGCAGATAATATTAATGTAAAGCATTATTTCAACTCACAATACCACTATCACTATGTTTTGAAACTCTTTGTCTTAATACACTTGACATTGGACGCCATCTCTTGGTGCTTGGTCTAATACATTCTACGTGTGCGCGTCATGATACAAAAAAATTTTAAAATGACTTGGCGTGCCATCTCCAACGATATTTATCTTTGGCCCTTGACGTGCCTCGTAAAGTCTCGTACTTTATTGTTAGTCTTGTGGTATATGAAACCTTTTCTATATACGTTTTGTTAAGCGTGAATGTGTGTATGAATGTAACAACGAGACTTACATTCTGTGTAGGACACATTGGATATTCGTCTGACAACCGTGTAATGGAAATTGAGTTATAGCCTGGAATGCAAGACATTGACAATTGCACATATACTCTCTCACTTGTATCAATATTACAGAATTTATATCTGTCGTTTTATTCTCTGTGTGTTTCTCTAGTCCTGTGCATGTTTTAAAATTTCTTTAATAAATATTGCAATACAATTCTGTTTATTCATTTGCACTGTGAATTACTAAATTTGTTATTGATTAAATTATAATATGAAATTGTTGATTGTTCTGGGGCATGATGATTTTAAATTTGAAATTATTAATTTTAGTTGTGAATGGAGGCTTTTAACAATCAATGAATGTTAGAGTCACGAAAAATTTCACGATCCACTTCAAAATTGAGATGATGAGGAAATATTTGTGTTCTACGTTCTAATTTCATGATAGTGAATCGAGTCCGACAAGCATTCCAAGCGTTTGCAATTAATTCTTGCCATTGCTAATCAAAATTCGATGAATCCAAACGTTAATAACATTAGTTTCTACAATTAACCTGTTATTGCACGAAAAATTTAATTTGGAGTCATAATCGAAGATCGATTCCTATGCAACAAGAACATTTATCATAGTTTCTCAAAATATCGCTTCATCAGCATAATTTATTGCGAATTTTTTATTTATTGAATGCAAATAGAAAGACAAATTAAAATGAAACTGTTCGAATAAATTCCAATGCAACCATTCCCCGATTGAAAAAAAAAAAAAAAAAAAAAAAAACAGAAATCACAAACATTCCGTTTCAAATGATCATTCGGGAATAGCAATAGAAAGAATAATATCACCCACATAAGAAACTCTGAAATATCACTAGATGCGCCAGTTCAATAATTTGTTATAACGGAAGCGCAGAGTTAAGGAATTTTTTTATTACATTGTTTGACTGTGATTCCACTCTGTTTCTTTTTCATTTTATGAATTATCAAGTAACATTCATGCAATGAAAAACCAGAGAGAGATTAAAGAGAAAGAAGGTAGGCAATGGAAAGAAAATTTTTTTATTATAAACGCGATTGTCGAAATTTTTGTTACTTTTTTTTTTATACACTTCTCCTTTTTATTTTCGTATTATGAAATTGCTCCAGATATTACATTTTATATATGTATGCGGGAGAAATGCCCGCAAGAGAGGGTAGAGAAAATGGGAGAAAAAAAAAACATACCCTCGAACAAAAGCGAAAATTAAATTCGTTGTTTCATCGTGAATGTGTATATATCCGTGCATATTTTTTATTCATGTTTACGTCAATACGACGATAAACAGAAACCTGCCAAAATTCTATTGTCTCTGAAATAGCAGGTTTGTTAGCTATTGCGTTATTCTTTTGTTGTTGTAGTTTTAATTGGTTTACGGTGAATAGAAAAATTGAAATTTTATATCAAACGACTGGCAATGTGTTTTATACACTTCGGAATTTGATTTCCGTTTGTTAGTGTCTATTCATTATTTATCAAATTAATATTTTTCATCAAACATGAAATGTGATAATGAAAGAAAAACATCAAAGAAACTTTCTGTTCCTGTTTATTCCCTGTGATCCTAGTAATGAGAACAAAGCTGTGCAAATTTATCAAGATAACAATTCAACTGATTGAATCAATTTCCAAGAGTTCTCATACAGTGACATTTCTCATTATCATGAGAATATTGAAAAAAATTTATTTGGATTGATATCAAGAACTGAGCAATTTGATATGTTTTGTATAGCTGTTGAGTCTAAATTAAAGTAATGGATAAAAAATCTGCTATCGAATTTCCTCAACACGCTGTCATTTTGCATCACAAACATAACTGATCCAACGTTAATACTTAATGCCAAAGCTATGAAGAAAATGTGAATATTACATCATCCTCCAACAATATTCGCTGATAATTTTACTACATTTCAACATCACAACATCCATCGCTAATGAATAAATATATTTGTAATTGCATAGAATTTGTTTCTCTCATCACATTTATGATTTTATATAAGTATATTTATTCATGAGAGAGCATAAAAATAAAAACGGAATAAAGACTAGTGAAAAAAAAAAAAATGGAATTCGCAATGGTATGAAATATTATAAAATATACATCTGTATAAGTTTACAGAGCGCTCATTAAAAGTCCTGATATTGGATTTTAATGAGTACTTCAAAGTATATATTTCTGGTCTTGAGGTTAACGGTTTACTTCTCATCGTTGCACTCGGACAAGCACACGTATATATAAACAGGGTAGGAGTATTTGTGTGCTAATATCGATCCCTGTCCGTCTGAATTTCTCTTTCAGTTGCACCCAATTACTCACGATCAGTAGTTAATTAACGTATTCATTGCTTCTATTTATTTATTTTCCTTCGCTCATTTATTTCTTCTTTCTTCACTTTTTATTACACCCTCTTTGAAACCCCATTTACATGTGTATACATTGCTAAACAAAAAACGCCATGTGCTTTTTATTCGACACTTAATTATCGACGAGACAACATTTCATCTACTGTAAACGATATGATTTTTCTTTTTCTACTTTTATTTGTTAAATGGTTATCAATGAGAGAATATTCATCTGGTGAACGGCTGAGGAAAATACATTTCCAACTGTGTTGGACAGTCCTTAACTTCATCATGAAAAACCCATTTTCAAGGGCTCTTTACTGTCATTTTCGATCAAGAAATAAAAATTTATTGTTCTGCATTTAATTCTCAACTTCAAAAGAGGAAAATTGTAAGAAAATTGATGAAAATCACGATATTATTCATTGGCATGTGATAAGTTTCAGGAATAGAAAATTAATTAGCTCTGTAAATGGATCGAATAGAATGCGACATCGACATCCAACACAAAAAATAAAATTCGATGCGAAATGTTCGGTGATTCACTGTCTCATGATTGATACTCGACAACCAGAAGTTTCCATCCCTCTCGCATCTCCACAATCAGGCCACACTATAAATCATCAATGATCAGAATTTTTCAATAACAAAAATGTGAAAACGAATGTTTTTCCCTTAACAAAGAAACAAGAATATTTGAAAGTGAATGTTCATCCATTAAATATGAATAAATAATTCATTCGAGACTGTTGAAGTCATTATTGATTGATTGTCAAATTTATATTTCTCAATACTGATTAAACTTCATCTTCAGTGAGGAAATAATCATTCGTCCAATCACCTGAAGCACAATCTACATAAATACAGTGTGTGCATTAATTCCAAGCATGAATCAAGTTCGAATAATAACTGGTAAGAACAATTACGTTATAAATAAAAGTGAAGAAAGAGGATGAGAAAATATTAATCAAGAATTGGCATTAATGTGCACGCGCACGAATAACGTTCCACCGTCATTGTGGAATGCATAATTGCAAATGGTCCAATGCAATCGAACGGAATTTCATCATAGTGTACATAGTAGATAGATATCTCTGTATGGATATATATTTCCTCTATGTTGATTGAAAACCTACTGCAAAATTCAATTTCACTGAGCCAAAGGATAGAGGGAGGAAGCAACGTGGAACGGGAAGCAACGCCGGAAATTGATATAATGAATACATAAAAGCATCTTCTGTAATTTCTCTTCCATCATTCATCAGTATTATATCAATCCTATATCCTATTTATGCACATTCATCTTTTTAATGTGTGAGGAAGTTGGGGATCATACAAGACCATTCATGTTATTCATAAATTTCTGAAACAAAACTTGTAAAATTTCCAGAAACTTTTTCAATTGATTTTTGGTATAATTAAATGATTTCTCAAGTGAACATGATTCAATTTTTGATGAAAATTGAGAAATCCTTTATTAAAAAAAATGCCAAAGATTCAACGATATTCACACTCGTCAGTTCTATTCTTCATAATTTCAAAAAAAATTCGAAAATTTGTCTCTGATATATAAATTCGCAGTAGAAATATTGCAGAATTAAACTCTCAGCTGTACAGACAACGAGCAAGCAAGAGTTGAAGTCAACTTCTCCTTGAGATATGCATAAACAACGAAACTGTGTTAAAAAGTTTGCCAAATGTTCGTCCAATTCAGATGAAAAATAACATCATTGATTAAAAGTAAATAATTGAAAGTTTCCGTTAGTATATTTGATTTGTACAAACTTGTTGTTTATTTTGATTATTCGCCTGACTGCACTTAATCATTGGGACAATAACGTACTTCCGCGCCCCTATGTGAAGGTGTGTACACAGTCTCTGCATTTGTCATCATTTTTTTCTAACCATTGTATCACATTCATTTATTTATCTATCTTATGCGTGTATTGTGTCACATCTGCTTGAAGTATATGCACATAGAATAATAACACAATGTTACACTTTGCTTCAAAGTCACGCGAGATCTTAAAGTCACGCGATGTAAATCGTGTTGAACAGGAAAAAAATGGATAAAAAATTTGTATACAGTTTACATGTAATGACTGAAAGGCGTTTAATGAATGAAATGATGATATGTTGCATAAATTTCAATGGCTGATATTTATTCATGGATAGTTATCGTATAAAGAGAATAAGAATTCTTTTTTTATGATGACTCTTTCGTTACGGATGAGAAATTATCGAGGTCTTTTTCGAGCTTTAGTTGATTGGAATTGCTCTGCAGAATGAGACGAAAGAAATTTTCGTGTGAACACAGGCAAAGAAGATCATAAAGTTTCAGAATCCAGTGTAGAACTATCACAAATGTCAATTGTCACGACCAGTTTGTACGAGGAAAACGTGGATTGAAAATTGACGAGTGCGATGACTTTGAGAATAATAGTTGAATCGTATCCGATGAAATATCATGTAAGGTCTCGGAAAATTTTCGACATTTCGTACTGGGAACTTATTAATTCATATCGATTCTATTAAACTCAGCTCAAAAGCATACTTCCAGAACAACTGAGGAAAATGCATGTGGAGGATTAATTTGTGCACCACAATCGACTTGCATGGTGCACAAATCCACCCCTTCAAATCGTTTTTCCTCGGCCAAAATTCATCGTAGAAAGTCGCCAGAAAAAGCTTTTTCATCAGGAAGATGAGCACTATCCAACGCAGATTAATCCTCCTCAGCTAGCAGGGAAGTCCATCCAGAGAGTGGCGCAGTACGTGGCACTGCTCGCACCTGCGTTCGATAGTCCCCACTATTTAATTGCTCCATACCAAATAAGGATGATCACGACTATCAACAACTATAACTTCATATTGCATAAATTCAGATGGAAAAAGGTGAAATTTTATCCAAGGTCAAACGCGAGCAATAATTATAGTTCATCAGGAGCTAACTAATTCCATTGAATTATAGAGAAGTAAACACAAAGACATGCGCATACTCATGTATATTCATATCAACATTTATTCACATCCGCATGTATACAAACACGAATATACAATAAATTGCAGTGATGTCGAGTAATTGAGTCGCTATAAATGAAGACGAGGATGGTGATGTGAGTAAGAGTGTGATAAACAAGAAGTTGAGTTTATTGAGCTCAACCCAGTAGTGTACGTATACTACCCCTTATTTAACCTTTTTTCGTCCTTTTACACCATCCCTTTTTCTCACCCTCTCATTCATATTGCCTTATACTCTATAACTTTGTTGAAAGCCCACACAAATGAAAGCACACATACCTGTATATAAATTTATACAAACTAAAATCAACAATACGATACTCAAATATGACTCAGAGATTGTAGCAAACCAAAACAGAAAACAATGATAGCAAGATAAAATAACACAAAAATATAATGCGGTCAATATATATATGAGTGTACGTATAAAAAAGTAGTAAACATTGTTTAGTATAAATGAGAAAAGATAGAAAAATATGCGTTGCTTCTAGATGTAGATAAATAAGAGGTGAAACTACAGAGATTGAAAATAAAAAAGGCGGAAGAATAGTCAGAAAGTAAAACATGAAATTTCCCCAGACAAATTGAAAAAGTTTTAATTGAATTCTATCGAAATGAAATTCTCAAACTGAAATGTTTATAAATGTGAGTTCAAACGAATGAATATTTTTATAATAAATATTTTTGTTTTGTTTAAATTATTTCATTGAAATTCTCATGGATCGCAGTTGTTTGAGTACTATTTCATAGTAATATTTATGCGTATGTGTGTAATGAACTCGTGACCGCTTGTGATTATTGAGATTGGATAGTCGTGTAATGTACATCGAACACGCATGTCGCAAGTGAATTAACGACGGTTTGTTGCATTAGTATAAAGCTATCCATACGCGCAATTGGATATTATCATGCATGTGTATAATAAGTACATGTCGACAAATATTTTTTTTCAATTACTTATCGTGGGAGCGATGAATGTCTGATGTTTAAATTTGTATAAGAATGTACAAGATTGAGGATTGAACATGGAAAGATGTCAGTTGATAAATTTTTTTCTCTTACATCAATCATTCTCATTATTGTATCGATAAAATGTGTCTCTTCACATTTTCCGTATCCAACTCGAATCAGAATCTTTCAAATTCACCGATAATTTAAAATTTCTAATCAAACTGATATTATGAAAAAAATTCCAAAATCATTTCTGCAAATCCTGGATAATACAACGGGTCGGTAAATGAGAATTGTGAAATTAACGATAAAGTCAACATCATAAATATCCACTAACTCCTCGATAATCTTCATAAATTTCAACTTACTTCCAAAACAACAGCAATATTCTTAAAGAGTATTCGAATTCTTACAAATGCTTTTCAATATAATTACATAAAAGATATAACATGCTGAATGGTTGGATTGTTGCCGACAAGTTTTCTGTCTCGGAATTTCAACTATACAAACAGTACACGAAAAACACTATATTGTGACACAACTACGATGGCAAATCCGGAATTAAAGTTTTCAAACTCTGTGTAGACGGACAAACACCAATATATAGATATATATATAATTTAAATGAACATATATATATCGAATGGGGTTTGCTTGACAGTGAATATACAACAACCATTGGATCCAGTTTGTGTGCCAAGATAATTTCATGTGGTATAGAAGGCAAACAGCAAAACATTATATTTATGTTGTATATATATGTTTGTTCCTCCCCAATTCGTGGAAGTGGATTTTGCGCTATGTAGTTCTGATAAATTAAGCAACAGGAGAAACTTGTACAATGAAACAATTTACTGTATATTGAATTTGTCCTGGAATTAACATAATGAAAAATATCAAATGTTTGTATTGGCTCGATGCAATTTTTCTCAACCAGAAAAAATTCATAATTTTCCAGAGGGTAAAATATAGTGGAAAAATTAAGGGTGGATTTTGATTTCAGAGGGATATGAAGTATTTTTCAATTATTTCACCCCGACTTTACGCTGTAGATGCAGTTGGTACCTCCAGAATTTATTTATTATATTCGATTCTATCGATATTGATGTACATCTTGAAATGTGAAATGTCATTATTTTTTTCCTGGGTACATATTGTGTCTTTCATTATTTAAGAGCCAATGTTCGTGTTATTGGTTGAACGTATTGTCGATGTGATTTTATTATTTATCTGTAGAAATGGAATGGTGAATTGGAATTGTTTTGTACGATGTTTGATATTGGAAATTGGTAATTTTCAATCAAGTGAATAGGAGAATTGACGTATTTCATAATGAAATACAAGGTGAGAAGGTTTGAAATTTTTTTAGAAGGATAACCGAATGAATTACGTAAATGTATTTCACATCTGTGTTTCGTAGATGAATTTTCGATATTATAACTGAATTAAAAATGTCCAAAAGTAAAATTCTGGTGGATATTTATCGGAATGACCTCGGCAACAAAATTCATTTCCATAATTTGTAAATGTTTTTGAATTTTTTATTCACATATAGGAACATTTCGAAATCGAGGAATGACTAGAGGAATCAAATTTCTCATGCAAAATTATATTTTCATTGCATGTGATGTTAATTTTTCATTTCTTAGAAGAATGAAGTGAATTGTCTTAAAAAAATCTCAATCACTTTTATTAAAACCATCAATGCATAACCAACATTGATTTCGATGGAATTTAATATATCAGAAAATGAATGAGTGAAACTGGAATTTGCTATGAACATCACCGATTAAAAATGAAAGCATCGTCAATTTCTTATAACTTGAAATGGTACGAAATTGAATCAACTTTTAGTAACTCGCACAATTTTATAGAACATAATATTGAATGAGTCATTTAAAATAATTGTAAAGTGAAATGGAATTCGTGACTACTACAGATTGAAAGTAAATACAAGTACGTTACTGTTATTATTTCGCAGAAACACATTCGCGTTGAGTGGTACAAAATAGATCGAAATCGAGTCACGGACAATTTTTAACAAGTTAACATATTCATAATTTCAACATGAACATCTCCATACTGCTAAAAATGTTTTTAACTAATCGCAAATTGAAATGTTACGAATAAAAGAAAAAGTGTGAAGTGAACCAATTTTGATGAAGTCTTCAAAAGTAATTTCGGCAGAGAAACTAAGTAAATGAAAAAAGAAGAAAAACATGTCCAATCATGTTACATGATTGAACATTAAAGTTTCCTTGTGTAGAACAACTTCTATCACTCCACCTCATTTACTTTTAACGTACTTTTATAATAAAGTTCATTTCATTTGGCTGTATTATTCTCTGAAGGAAATGAAATCTCATTTTATATTGATGCTTCAACTTGAACTAATTTTATCTCCACAACACATAAAACATGAAATGAAAACGATTGAACTATTTCTATTATTAAAGTTTGTGTATTTTAATTCACCACACGTCTAGTATAAGATCATTAAATAAGAATATTAATGTCATGAAATCATAAACCACAGACAGATGTGTTCATTATTGTGAATGAAGTCTTCAAAAGTGAAAGTATCATACTAAATCCAAGCAATAAAAGCAATATTTTCACTTGAGTATGATTATCAATCGAGACGTTCCACTTTCTAATTCCAAGCAATAGATTGTTGCGAGCACAATGATGGATTTGGTTTGTAGGTAAAGCAGAAAATATCGATATAAGTGAAGATTTATGATGTAGACAGAAGGAAATGAAATAGTGAAAATAAAAGTAAATCAAATCGTTTCTTTATTCCATTACGTTCCTCTATTACTTGTCTTTCATGAACCACAAAACTTCACTCATCCAATAACAATCAATCCATCATAAAATCCCCCAATAATTCAAACTCCATCGCAATTTCGAATTACCAATAATTTTAATACTTCTCTCATGTCTACATTATAGAGAACTTAAGTTAGTTATCCAACTACTTTAGTATACATGGATATTTTCATGTAGGAAAGTATATTTAAGCTCAAGAGTGAAGAAAGTCTGGTAACCTGGAAGATTGTCACGAGAACAGCTGCAAACTATATACCTGAAACTTTGCCGCGAGAATAGAACTATAGTGCATTAGATATGCATGAACTCAAGTCATTTGCATCGACAAACGGATGCATTGAATCACAGATATAAAAACAGAAAGAAATTATAATAAAAATAACAATAATGAAAAGAAAGATAACAATATCGAAGTAATAACAATTATAGAAAGAAAAAGAATAACAATAATATCAGTGAAAAGTAAATTTACTTTGTCTCAAAAAGTTTTATATTTTAGTTAAATAAAGAAGATTGAAAAGTCGATGAATGATTCATAACTCATAATATTATGTGCATACTCCAAAGAATTTTCAATAGTATTATTATTATCACGACTATTTTATTCAGTTACGCAATAAAAAAAGTTTACTTATTATTCCTTATCAAAGAAATAAAATTTGTTTTCCGAACATTTTCATTCTAAGTTGTACAATTGTAAGATATCTTTATGTATGCGATATAACTTTTGTATTATAATAAAAGATTTATTCATATATAAAGATATAGAAATACATTACTTATAGCTAAAACTTATGACATCACAAAGTCATTCTCATTCCGTTATGAGGCGAGTAGCAGTAATGAGAAAATCTGCAGCAGCAGTATGGCTCCCGGAATTTCTCATCCGGCAGTAACATTGACGAATGCTCCCATAAATAACGGGAGCGCGGAAACTAATTGGAGTTTCTTGTTAAACAGTGGCTGTGCGCATGACTTTGCCCATGTTACAAACACATAGACATTTAATTGTAAATATATGTTTGTACGTATGTGTATATAGATAAATAATCTGGGTTACAATAATATGTATCAACAGAATTTACTCAAGAAACTTCTTACAACTTTATTCATCTTCATTAAATTAAGTTTTATGATATTTACGTATTTCGCATCCAAATTTAACTTGAATAATCATTGGATCATGTACTGATGTAATTAATTACTGCAGTAAACTCAGTTTTGTTGTGAATTATCATCAATATGGAAGGGACTTAATAGAATTATTTATTGTTGCATTTATTATCAGTAATGAAACATCGGATAACGCCATCGTTGTTAGAACATTTATATTATTGATCTCAATTATTTATAGCTCACAATTTGTTTAGTAGATAATTGTTAATACTGTTTTAATTCTTCATTGCACTGAACTTTAACTATTTCTTGTCAAACTGTCAAAATAAATCAGTTCACATTATTCCAATAATATTCTGTTGTGACAAATTCTCATCTTTATGCTAAACGACATATGTCTCCGTCATTAATATCAAATAAGTTTCGTATTAGAGAATTATCATTCCAATATTGAATCAGCGTTATGAAGGGATATGTGATGTATGAGACATGACAAGAATGATGATAGTTCTGTGGATTTTATGAAGAAAATATATTTTGATATCTGTATGAACATTTAAGACATGATAGCAATAAACGTTATCATGCACAAATTGATTGCCAACGACTGTGAATGATTGTACAGATAGCAAATACCCTCGTGGTATCAGAAATGTCTTTCACTGGTGCATATAGCATTTACAGAAGGCAAGTTAGACAGCCATAGGATAACATTATTTATGGCCACATCCATTATCTTTCACAGGGGGTTGTGCGCTGATTTATCTGTCAAGACTTGAACCACCCACCCTTTTCTCCCAACATCCAACCATTGATTTTCAACTACTTCTCAAATGTCTCCCTATTCACTGCCAATGAAATGGAAGTAACTTGCTGTGTTTTTTTTTCTTTGTGCGATTTTCAATTCATGACTGGGAAAATGATTCTTTGATGAAGCGAACTGTCATAGATTGAATTTTTTACAGATTTTTTGGAGTTATTGATGAACGATGTTTATTGATTGGAGTGAACTGTTACTGTATGTGAATAATGGGCCGAGAAAAATGACGAAACATGATGAGAAGAATAAACTTCGGGAGAGAACAAAAAGTTACTTCTAAATTGAACGAATTGATGAGAATCGCACAAAGCTTTGAATGTTTGTTCTAAAATTTCGATAACTGTGGGGAAGGTCACGTAGTGCAATTATTGAAATGTAAATTTAGAATAGAATTGGATTCACAGTAAAGTTAATCCTCGTCAAGTTTGTGTCGTCATTCAGAAAAAAATTTCCATCAATTCTTCGACTGTGATTTTTCTATTCGTCCATCCGTTTTTTTTTTCTCAATCGCACCCTTTTTCGTCATTCACTTCAATATTTCACGTTTCGTCCTTTAGTTTTTATTTATCTATCGTTTAATGGACCCCAACCACAATTACAACTTCATTTTTCATTTCATGTTCAACAAAATAGAGAAAAATTCATATGAAAATGTGAGAGAATGATTTAACATCCGAATGTCACCGAAATTGTCGTGTTGATAAAGAAAATGTGAAGGAGATATAAAATATGACACACAACAGATGAAATAGAGAGAAAAATCTCTTTCAATTTATAGAAATGTTGTGAATAATGAAGAAAAGAGTGACAACGTGAATAAACAAAATGAATATTCATTCATATTTGTGTTTGTGGAATTATATAAACCACAGAAATAAAAACAAGCAGATGCATGAAAGGATTTTCATATCATCTATCATCATCAAATATTGGCTGACATATATCAATGATTCTATTCATTTCTGGTTGTCCGTATCCATCTATCCCACCCAACTATTCACAGACAATTAACCCATTACATAAATTCACGTTATACAGTTGCAAACACAAACAACAATTTTATGAACTCATATAAAAATAAATGTAAAATCAATAGTGACAGTAAACACATTTCAGAACACCCCTCAAATTTCCATCATAAACTAAACAAATAAAAAAAATTCTTGAACAATTTTCACAATTTCCAGATTTTATTACCCACAAAGCAGCGAAGTTGGAATATGAATAATTTAATTCATTGCCTCCATATCTGTTACAATATGAATAGAATAAATATAGTTCACCAAAATTTTTATCCCCTTTCAATAGGGTTCAACAGCACTATTAATCATGGGTCACAACAGATTTTAATTCTGTTCTTTCCTTTACACATTTCATCTACCGTCATGATCATCTTTTTCTTCACCTCCCATTTCATTATTTTTTCTCATATCAAGTCGGACACTGTTACTAGTGATGTGTATGGTGGAACGGTTCTCTCCTCAAGTGATAAACGAGCTCGTGTGTAGCGGTGGTCATTGTGCCAGTTTTGCCATTAGTCCCTCGAGCCTTATTTTCCCCTTCGCTTCTTTCTGCATATCGAGTAAATTTTTTTTTTTTCTGTACAATTTCAATTTCCACCATATAACGTGTGATGAAAATATTCGGATGATTTTTTTGTTTGAATATTAAGACAACGTGCAAAACGACAATGACAATCAGTAGAATAAATTTTTATTCGAATAATAAAAATAATTTCAACATTTTTTCTTTCGCATTCTTCATTTCCATAAATCAGTTTTATTCATATTGCGGAATATCGTAAATGCATATTTTCCAGTATTCTCGTGATATTTGCAAGTCCATGTCTTCATTTCCCCCATTCTTTCTGTATGTATTTTTCTTTTCCGCGCACTTTATTATTATACATTTAAAAATCTGATTTGTTTTCATTTCATTTGCAATTTAAAAGAAAATAATAATCCACATAGAATAAATTGTTATCCCAGTGGACTGTTTTCAATTGTTCTTTTTCATTTCATTCTGTTTTCATCTGCATTTTTTCATTACTCTCTCATTGGATTTGATACGAATCAGTATTAGAAGAAAAATGAAAATAAAAATATCATAAAATCGATAAAGAGCTTCATGGAATTTTCATGTGAGTGCGCGCGAACGATGTTGCGGAATGGCACTGGTGAATTTGCATTCCATCCCCACAACAAGCTGTGTAAAGTTTGTATTATTTCAATTCCCATGACTGTTCATTTTATTGCATCATTTTCCAGACAATGTTTAAAATTCATTTATATTTCACAATTTCTGTCAATATGGATTAATGAAATTAATGAAATGAAAATTTCATGTTGGATTAATCTATACAACACAGTAGAGGGATGAAAATAAACGACGAAATAATAATTATATTTATCATTCCCTACAACAATAACTCATCGCACAGACACACTCACTCACACACATCTCAACAAAATTAATGATGAATTTTCAATATAACGTTAATTAATTCGAGATGGTAATTAAAAATTTTATATTATGCAATGTAATAAATATTACGCTTCATACAACAACGAAAAACGTCTATTCCGATACTACTTTCAATTTTGTATGAGTGTCGAGTAATAAAAAATCTTTATTTGCATTTTATTTCAAATTACTTCAATGAAAAATTATTCGAATGAGAAGAAAAAAATATATATAGTAAATAATAAAAAAAAAAAATGTGTAATAAGAAAAGGATTTTAATTTACTTTTAGGTGGTAAATAATCCTCTAGGGGGAATTTCAATTATACTACGGCACGGCTATTATATAAAGTGATGGAGTGCTACGGAAGGGGGTTGGTGGGAAGGACGCGGAGGTCGAGCAGAAAGAGGGGATGAAATGAAAGAAAAAAAAAATCGTTTAGTTATATACTTTATAATTAATTATTTCCGCGAAATTAAGCCGCTGTGTCATTGAAATGAAAAATAGATTTGGCTGCGGAAAACTATTTTTCATCAGAAACTTTTAAACTGAATATCAACGTGATTGTGTGTGTGAGTGGATAAATCATCAACATGATTTCAAATTTCCAAGAAGAAAACACACCATTTATTTCCGCAATAATATTTCACCGTCATAGATAAATTGATAATTAGTTGATGCTTCTTGGATAATATAAAATATGACAGTTGACAATCATGAGCATGAATTGTAATTTATTTTTTAGCTGTAAAAAATATCTTTATTTTTCCTCAATTACTGACGCATCATGACATGGAGGATGAATCATGAGCATTTCCTCAAGCGCCATCGTTGTCTGACGCCATTTTGAAGTACAATGAACTGAAACGGAATTCATAAAACGGTTTGCGAGGCAGTAAACTAATTTAGAAAGGAAAAACAAAGAAAGAATGAATAAATGAAACAAAAGAAAGTCAAACTTACACTTTTAAATGGCGTTCGTTAATTCAATGGGAGTTTGTACAGTAAATATTGTCTTTCGAGTAAAGAATCCTTCTGTCTTACTTTCACTACCCTCTCATCTAAACTCTCATCTCTCTTTTCTATTTCACAATGAGAATTTTGTTCGGCATGGAATTTTGCAAGAAAATGAATCACAATGCACATCACGAACGTGAGAGATTTAATTTGAACGAACGTTTGAAATCAGATTGCTACGACTTGTAGGAAAGAGAAAGAGGTTGATGTGGAAGTGGGTGAGAATAAACACAAAGCAGGAAGAGAGAGATTGAGTTTGTGTTGTGTATGAGTCCTCAGTTTATCGAATGGCAACAGAGAGACAGAGAATAAATTGGAGAAAGAAAAACGAATGGAAGGAAGATGAAGAGACAAAAAGAAATAGACGAAAGTAGGAGATTGGTATTGGCTTCGAATATCAAATACCAAAGGGGAAATAAGCAGCAGACATCAGCAATTTTTGTGTATCGTCTGTTCAGCAAAAAATGCATCTACACACATATTTATTGCTAACATATTCTTTTTATTAGACATTGTTGATTCTTGTCACAATAAATATCACACACGTGATTTTATCGACAAAATTTTATTTGGACGGTTTTTATATATTTGACAACTGCGAAACTAGATTGAAAATCCAAAAAATTTTCATCCCACTTCAATGTTGACTCATCGAAAAATAAAATTCGTATGTCAGGATAGTTTTATCAAATATTCTGTTCAAGGTTCAACAAGGGATGAAAAAAATAAATTGAGAGGGAATATTTTCATACGCGAGTCGTGCATTTCTATAGAAAGAAATTTATCAAAAGAAAAAAAGAAAAAAATCGTCTGTCACACTTTTTCATTCTATCTATTCGGTCATTTACGTCATCTGATTGTTGTCTACCTTTTTTGCTATAAAAAATCTGCTTTTTGCACATAAATAATTCGCATATCGAATACAACGCAATCCTTACAAGGAGAATATGAAGAATAGTTTTCATTTTATCTCCCAATTTGTAGAAATTAGAATGGGCGTGGTTGAGTGTTCAATAATTTATTGAAGATCAGTGATTGAGCAAGTTATATTTGATATATGAATGTAAGGAAATATGAACTAGAAATCATTTGAATAGTATTTCGATAGGATATTATGAATGTCATATTATCTCTCATTATTTTAAATATAGAGATTTCTACATGGTCAATTAATTGATTATAGTGACATGTGTAAATACTTTTATTCGTGTATATAATTAAAAAATGTAGTCAGCTAATATGAAATCATTCACATATTCCCTTTCACCTGATGATAATCAATCTGCGATAAACGCGCTATATGAAATGAAATATCAACAACAAATCTCATACCGAATAAGAAATTATTCTCAACTAATGTCAAGGAAATAGAAGTTATCTCAGTTTAATTCACTGTCTATTCATTATCTCCGCTTGATGAGGAAAATTTATTGTCCTCGTCAAGAAACTAACTGAAGTTGAAACAAATTTTTAGTCGTTACTGTTTCACCAAATAGACATGAGACAAATATTCATTGAAATAAGAATAATATTTCGTCTTATTCCAATGATTTGTTTCCGATTCTGTAAATCCGTGAAACCAACATGGAAATTTTCATGTAGTGATATCTGTCTGCAACACAGATAAGTCGACAGAATTACGAATAGCTGAGCCGAATAATTTGAATTTCAGTATTCACGCTCGATGCACTTGATGGGAATAATAATAAATTGGTATTGGTTGTTTTAATAAGACTTCTACTTCAGCACTGACGTAAAACTTTTATGCATTGTTCGGATTTCTACTTCTGTAATTTAGAAACTCTTGATGAGGAAATCGCATCAACCTCATGCATATACAACAGAAGTGTTTGGCCGATGGAGAATCCAGAATCGAAGATGTTGACGAAGTAGAATGTTCACACACTGATATAACCCTGTACACTGTGAGCAAACACGAAAAAAATTTTCATGAAGAAATATTCAGACATTTTATCCAGCTGACTGATGAACAACGTGATATTGACAATAAGAAAATCACAGAATTTGAATAAGTCTGCAGCGCTATTTGGATTGACGTCCATCGCTCTGCTTGAACAATTCTATCGACTAACTGATTGATATGAGTTGTAAAGTTGTGGTTGAATTCCAAATTTTTCTACCAAATACTGAATTTGTTACAATCAAAAATTTGAAAATCAACCAGTTAGAGATTTGTATGAACAATTCGATAGAAAGTCGACGGAGGACAATAAAATGTCTGAAGCCCAGGCGCGCAATCCTTTTTCGATGATATCAGTGTGCAAAAAAATTTTACATTCAAATGTGATGTCAATAAGTGAATCGCTGACTCTACATGAAGCATCATGTACGAATATCATATTGACACCTGGAAACGTTTGTTATCACGAATAAAAGTTGGGTTGATACTTCAATATTAATATTTATCTGGGATCCATAGTTTTCGATTTTCACTTTATTCCAATTTTCCGTAGAACAATTTCCAATCAGTGACGTTATTACTGAGCTCTCCATCGAAATCACTTCATGAATGCCATTCAAGTTCAACACATAAATATTTTATTCTAAAAAAAAAAGACATGAAAACATCCCCGATGGAGAGCATTGGTTATTGTTAGTAAAATTAAGAGCACAGAACAAAAAGAGAATAAGAATTTCACTAACCTTGTATGCATACTGATCAAACATCCTGCAAACGTCGAGGTCACCACTGAGCATCGAATATTCCGAGTCCATGTTGATGTCGTGTCCTCGCCTCTTCTTTTCACCGCCTGGAATTGTATTGAGACCCCACGTGAATAATGGAGATGTGTGTTACTGTTTATTTATGTTCTCATATTTAATTCAACTCCCTCATTAAATTCTGTATCCGACTATTTTTTGCCTTACATATCTTTATCTCTAAAATAATTCTACTTAATTGTTCATATTGAACTATAGATAGATTTTGTCTACATTTCACTAATAAAAAAAATTTATGGGAAGGAAAATAGAAATTTGGATTCCACTGATTATGAAAAACGTACCGAACAAACTTATTGCGATGGCTCCAACTATGCCGTCGCTCATTGTACGCACATCAAACGTTTCTAAAATTCTCTGGGTCAGTCTTCTTTTATGCATACAAGTTTATCCCAAGGTCAAAGACACGCGTTTGCTTAGTCGAGATGTCAGACACATGCACGCACATACACACATATGGCACACGCACACAAATCGCGCACAGAAATACACTTGATATTTCGATATTCACACTGTCGTTAGTTTATTTCTGTGTATTTATAGTTTTTTTCTGTTCTATTTTCCGGCCGATCTCTGTTGAAGATGTCAACAATCGTGAACAATTATCTGTCTGAACTCAGATCACTCTGTTCACAACATTACTCCTTTACACTCTTTTTCCATCAAATATCCAGCACAATTTATGGTAGGAGGGATTCACTTTTTTATCCACAAATAACTCATATAAGATGTTCACAAAAATTGAACTTTTTTTTCATTTACATTTTTTTTATTTTGTTCCAATTGTCGAATGTTCTACACTCATTTCACTGTTGTCATTTCGTCTTCACCAAAGCATAAATTCAAAGAGTCAACTGTATGCGAGGGCACATCAATATTTAACTTATTGAATAGTCATGGGCTTTATTTTTGCAAAAAATCTATTTCACATATGAAGATTTTTTGCTTACATAGAAAACAAATTTCTGATAACTTCCATTCTCGAGGGATTTGCATAGGACAATAAACAGGATATGAAGATCAACAGAGTTTCATTTGATAGAAATCGACAAGAAACCCATCCGCATAAAATTGCACATAAAATAACTTCGGATCTTTTAATATTAGAATTGAAACAGTGAAAGAACAAAATAATCGAATGGTCACGTGGTGCTTAATCAGATCAACATTTGAAGCTAAATTCACCTTTCACCGAGGGCAAAATACTTATGCAAGGTGCAAGTGTAGTGTCAAGTAATACACACGCACTGTCGCATGCACTCATACACACACAAGTCTACTCAACGATAAAGCGCTTCAACATCAACGGTCATAGGTTCGATGTTTATCGTTAGGACACGCGGAGACTCACGAATGAGCGTGAGTAGGATGCAAGAGAGCAATGAGGCGTTAATGTGGTAGGATACGCGGTGGGGACAGGAAAAAATATTGTATATAGTATAGCGTGCGTGTGTTTACACGAGCCAAATCCACAAGAAATGTCGACAAGTTCCGAGCGCAAGGGTGGTAAATAAATGTAATGGGGAACGAAACGATCGTGTCCACAACCGTTTGCCGGATGAGGTTAGGTCGCGTGTTATAGGCTTTAGGTTAGTCAAAGTCGTGTATTATATTGCAAATATATTTGTATTGTCCTGCGCGTACGTTCGAGTACGTGCCCGCTCGCAACAGTCGCTGTTCGTGCAGTGCGCCGTAGAGATCGCGGCCCCCACTCTCGTTGCACATGGCCGCCCGTTGGCGCTGATGCTGTCCCCACCACAATAAAATCGGATACTCCCACCATGCGATTGCGCTATTACCACACACCACGCGCGCTACCAACTAAACAGTACCAACTAACTTCCAACTTCTTCGCGTGCGTGCCGCAGTGTCACCACCGGCGACGTTGTCGTGGGTCCTATCATATATTTCCCTCGGCAACTATATATTATGCGCAGTAACACCTTCAATGTGGTAATATCCCGCGTCGGTGTAGCTATTTCATTTATAGGTCTATCAGGTGTAGTTTTATTTCGTCGTCGATACTTTTTGTCTGATGGTTTTCATCATGAATTCAGGTGAATGTGTTCATTTTGAATTAATACAAATAATGGACATTTTATGATTTCTGGAGTCATCATGAAGATACAAAATGTATTCGGATTGATTGAAGTAAATATCAGGAATCGCTACAGCGATGAGAAATGTATTTGTTCCAGACTGATTTAATAAATTTTTTCCAAGAAACATGACCAAACAAAAAATTCAGATCCACAAATCGCTGTTGACAACCTCGTTCATCCTCAAGCATTAGATAGAATCAATGGATCATGAACAACTAATCACTTCTACGAATCAGATGCATTATAAGATTGTGAAAAATATAAATTTATGAAGGTTTCACATCCTATATTAGAAATAGTTTCCGATACATATTTTCATAATAACAAGTTCAATTGGAGGAAACATTCAAAATGTCATTCTTGATTGGATGAACAGAAGGATCTCTCCCATTGTCGGATTCCATATCAATCCACGAGTTTTCAAATTACGTATGGCCGAACATATATAGAACACAACTCTTGTTTCAATGACAATAGTGAAAATTCTTTCATTGTCAAATATATCTCCAATGTCGAATAGACTATTTGGACAACCTATAGTCTATATTTCTTACGTCAATGGTATTCCTTTGGAAAGTCAGAGAGTTGAAATGAGATAATACATAATTTGAATGGAACAACGAGGTCATCGATCACCATTCTCATTTATATTGGAAGGATTTCATTCGGTTGACATTTAACCTCTTTTGAAAAAGTAGTATAATGATTAATCGAAATTGACTTCATAATCACAAGGTAATGAAAATCGAGCGCTACTAGATTCTAACCAAACTACACCAATAGTTTCAATCTTTGTATTGTTTACACATATCAAATCTACTAATATACGATCTAGCATGCAATTATTATCACGTTCAATTACGATGAAACCGATATTACAACCAACTGTTCCAGGTACTTCAATAGATTCGATGCGATTCCATTATGAATGGTTCTGATACAATGGAATCCTATTACGAATGGTATCCCTAACCATTCTGTGGAGATCATACCAATAGGATTTACTGGCCAATGGAATTTTCCCAATCGTTAACAATGATTTTGACATTAGTACCATAATGTTAATGAATGAAAATTCCCAATAGTTTCCGTTGGATATCAATTTCCCTATGGGATGTGTGATGAAAACTGAACTCTGCAAACAGTTACGATCACTAACATGGGGAATCTGTTCAATATCATACGTTGCAAGATATCTCATACATACACATTATATCAAATCAGAATGTATGGTTGGCCCTGCATCTCGAAATGTATGATAAAACATTCTCAACGCTCGATAAATCACCAAAGTGAGGTTAGTGCAGGTAAATGATTGCGGGAAATCATCTTAAATTTCGACAAATTTTTCCGGTTCCTGTGTCGAGAGATTTCCAGACCTCATTGTTTTCATTTCCACAGTGGTTGGAGGTTTTATATTTCGTTCCGGTACAATATATACGTCCACACCACAACATTATTTCATGAATTATATTCACTAACAGTGGCCACTCGCCGAGGCATATTATTTTTATTTATGCCCGCATTTTTTTCTCTTCATTTTTCTCTTTCCATTGTAACTAAAGTTTTTAATGCGCCGTTAATTAAATCCATGAAAAATACGTGATGTATATAATGATAACATTCAACAAAACTTTATTATAATGACATAAATTTTTATATTCATCCTTTTTTTTCGCATTAATATTTTCCTTCAAGTATAATTAATGGAATGAGTATTATTTTTATTATTCTTGTTTTTCATTGTTTCAAAGTAACTTTTCCGAATGACGTGAAATAGTTTTGAAACAATTTTTTTTTCAGAAGTTCTGATTAAATGGAATAACTTTTATTTTCCATTATAAAATTTTTTTCCTTTTTCACAGTCATTCAGTTTATTCCTCATATAATTTTAAATTCTCCCAATAAATATTCATGATGGTATTGTGTGTCAACCCGTGTCCTTCTTTTGTCGCAAACAATGCATCTCTCCCTCACATTCTCTCTATACATATATGCATAAATTCATATATGTTTACATTCATATCTATATATTTTCCCTTCTATATACATGTCATCATTAATTCCACCTCTATGAGTAAGTGCAATATATATATTCTCTACGAAACGACCGTGCGTCTCTCTTCTCAACCAATGCAATTACATCGGCTATATCTCTCTCCGTTCACTCTCCCCTTCTTCACACACACACACACATATACACACGTGAAACACCCAACGCAGACACACATCGACTTCAATCGATAATTCATTACTGCCCTGATTCTGAAAGCCTCTAATGCGAACAACGTCAAGTTTAATTATAAACTTTGTTATTGCTTCGCAGAGATATCAAATTGAATTGCTGTAACGAAAAAAAAAGAAAACTTAATAGAATAAAATGAAATAAATCACAAGCGAGTAATAAATGGAAAATATTTCATTCTTATATTGCCATTGCTGTGAGAGAAATTAATAGAAAATGTGATTATTGAAGCCTCTCAGAAGTCGATTTTCAATCGCCAAATTGAACATTGAAGAATAAATGAAAATGAGATGGTTTTTTCATATTTTTCATTTTTCGTCTTTCGTATCAATTTCAAATTCACAATTCATCATTGATTTCATAATTCTGATGGAATACATCAACTTACGTTCGTATTGATCACAATCACACCCGAGAACAAGAATTACTTCTATTCTACGTTCCCAATGCTGCCAAATTGATTCTTCAGAATGGATGTTGTGATAGATTGTGTGTAAACAGGATGAACTGAATTTCTGATTGACTCCTTTGATCACGAAGTCGAAATTAGTTCGTAAAGTCGGAAATTGAGGCTTTGAATGTTAAACCCCGACAATGTTCAACAAAAACTTCTCCGTCGTTTTCCTAACACTAATCAGGACCACGATACTCATTGACTGATAGCTCAACTGAAGTAATAATGAATTAAAACATCATTAATGTTTCTCTAAATTTGTATCCAAGTTGCAAACTGAATTGTAGATAAATCCAAACCATCTTCAAGCAAATTTTCCCAATCTAATTCAGGAACTCCCTAATTGATCCAGCTTTCCAGAAGAAATTCGATTTCAATAATTGATCCCAAATGAATTGACAAAAACCCCAACTAAAACACAAAATTTTATTCCATGAAAAAGAAACTTCATTGAAAAATTTCCATTCCCATCAACATCTAACCTATAAAATCATCCAAAATATTCATCAATTACCATTCATAATTTCATCAAGTCCCATCACATCCACTCAAAACCGACTCTAAACCAACAAACACCAAATAATAACCCCAAATCACCTTCAATTATCCTGGAATTCCCACCAATTCCACCATTTAAGGAAACCAAAGTAAAAAAAAAATGACTCCGCACTCCAACCTCAATTCCAATATCAACAAAAACCACCAATAAAATCCACCAAGCTTTACACCACCTGTACATAGACCAAGTGTACACATTGCTCGTATACAACCACTTCTCGTACATAGCACAAGAGTCATAACCACCGTGGTAATCAACACCTCTATACATACACAACATAACCGCACGACACACAAAACGGTTAGAGCAACAACCGCACAGCCTGTGCTACCATATATATCCACACATTTATATCTGTACAATATATATACATAGACATATACACACAGACATGGTCATATAGATATAGAAAATGGAGTGTGGCACGTGCTCGGGTGGCGTAGCACGTGGGTTTCATTCATGGAGTTGGCACAAACGGTGGTGTAAAAGCGTGCAACCACCGAGCAATGTTCACCGGAGGCTGTTATAATGCCACGCTAGTGGTGGGTTGACGACACCGACGACGAGACACGATAGCTTACCACTATATACATAGTAGTAAAGTCAGTAGAGAAAAGTCCCTTGGCGCTTGGCCGTGGCGTCAAAGAGCCGACAGAATGCGACAGAAAGAGAGAATGCGAGAGGGAGAGTAAAATATAT
>JABMBR010000313.1:0-32817 GCA_018881525.1 Meteorus sp. PSUC_FEM 10030008
TATATATTAAAAGTTAGTGGCGGAGAACCCCGATAGAGGGTAGAAAAAAGCGATATTACTCTCTGGGTTGGAGGTTACATGTGAAACAACGGTCATTGGCTAACTGTTCAAAATGTTGGTTATTGCGGGCGATGCCGTGCCAATGTTGTGACGTTAAAGATTTTTATCGTTGGCGTACCATTGAGAAACACATCCTGAGGTGGTTTTAGACATCGGAGGTCAACCTGGGGGTGAATAAGGAGCGTCGAGGATGAGTTCGGTGAGTTATAACTATTATTTTTACGCAACAGTCGCAATTAATCATCGTAATTCATGATTGTTTTGCTGTCGCGTCGACTTGGCTTCATGATGTTTGGGATATGGCCTCTGATTTCCGCGGGAGAAATGTTCAGGATGAGAGTACGATATTAACTGTGCCGTGATTCAATTGTAGATATCAAATGTGGAGAATCTATCGCCGCAGATAATACGAAGGGTGGCAAAGGAAATGACTGAATTAGCTACACAGCCTCCTGAAGGTATCAGAGTTATCATAAATGATGAAGACGTCACGGATATTCAGGCTGTGATTGAAGGACCTGGTATGTATGAAGGCGTATCACATTTCCCATATTTTCAATATTTACTCCTGACTGAAACTGAAGTATTCAATATAATGAAAAGTTTCATCAGTCGAAACGTAATACAATAGAACAAGAGTGAGCTTCAAATATCGAATTTGGTTATGTGTGAAATTACGTCTGGAATGGTGCGCTCCTTTTCCTGATTGACTCATCTGTACGAAAACATCTGAATCGAAAATTTGATCATCGAATTGATAAACTCTATTAGTTTGTCTGATGATAATCTGAAGATTCGACATTTTTTTATCTAGCTGGGACACCCTATGCAGATGGCCATTTTAGAGTGAAACTTGCATTAGGCAAAGACTTTCCACAAGGTCCACCGAAAGCATTCTTCCTCACAAAAATCTTTCATCCAAATGTAGCTAAGAATGGTGAAATTTGCGTGAACACTCTGAAGAAGGATTGGAAATCTGATCTCGGGATCAAACATATATTATTAGTGAGTTTGATTGAAATATTTAATATTGACCACCATTGATCCTTGATTGAATTTTATTTCTATCTTATGATATGTTTTCCCAAATTTCTTCGACCCCAGACTGTAAAGTGCCTACTCATCGTACCTAATGCCGAGTCTGCCTTGAATGAGGAGGCTGGCAAAATGCTTCTAGAAAAGTACGACGATTATTCTGCGCGTGCGAAAATGATGACAGAAATTCATGCACAAGTATAACATTTACATACTTTTTCGATTTTTCACCATATTTTTCGTTAAAATTTGGAATTGATTGATATTCGTTGATTGTAGGGTGCTGGAAAAGGCAGCAAAGTAGGTCTTGCGAGCTGTGCATCCTCTGAAGTTGGTGGACCCCTTCCAAAAAAACACGCGGGTGACAAAAAGATGACCGCAGAGAAAAAAAAGATGTTGAAAGATAAGAAGCGAACGCTCAAGCGATTATAAATAAGACGATTCTTTTGTTCCCTGTTCCTAGAGAAATCTTTTGATCGAACACGAAACAAAAAAAACTTTGGTGTGGTAAACAAGTCTCATCCTATTGTATACAGTAACTTGATAGTACGAAAATTTGGAAAAAAATACTTTAGATCGGCCGGTTGATCTATTAGTTATTACGGAATTATGATCAGTGAATATTGGTTTCAATGATGTCAGAATGTCTTCAATCCGCATAGAGTGAATATTAAATTCTATGGTGGCATGTACGTCCCTCTTTTTATGTTTGTGTTCCAAACACATGATGGAAGCTCTTCAACTTCCGACTCATGGTGTTAACAGATATTTTTACATGTACAAAATGATATATAGTGTTTAGATGATTATTTAGTTGAATAAAATGCTTTCTCACAAATGAAGATTAAACTAAATTATTATAAAGTACGAACAGGGAAATAAATTATTACTATTTGATTTTCATAAATTATCTTTATTCTTTCTCTCCTTGTTGAAGAAGCTTTGGATTCAGTCTTCAGCCATAGTCATCATAGCTTTATTTTGTCACTGTTTTTATCTGTAATCGAGTGTACTTCTGTACATTCCTCAATCGAATGGCTTTTCGCGGTTTATGCGATATTATTTTCAACCATTCGAATAGAAGGAGTCACCACATAATTCAACTGAGATCTATAAATTGTTCACAGCCTTATTCAACTACAAATATTCAATGTTATCATTATTAAAATAAAAAAAAAATATACGATCAATTACGTGATGTTCCCTACAGAGGTCAATCATAGGTTCATCAATTTTATTGTTTCAGAGTGAAAAAAAAAATTTAGGTTTGCAGGTCCAAATGTGCACGTGAATTCTGGGTGAAGAACAACCTGTTAGAGATGAATTCTTGTATATTTTCCTCAGCTGACCGTCTCGCTCACGAAAATTACATAGAGATTTTTATAGTCCTTACAATTTATTAATAATTTCGTTTATCCTACACTCATGTTATCTGTATTATTTCCACTTGTTCCAATTTCTGGCTCTCTAATCATCAAATAGATGATAACTTTGGACAAAAAAAATGCTTTATTTATCAACGTAAATATTCTGTCGACCTTAATGATTCGTTAGTGCTTGTACCCATAATTGATGCAGTAACTTATCTCCGCAATTATCAGATTTACAACATATGTAAAAAAAAATGGTAAATAAAGGCGAGAGGATACATTTCAATTCACCATGAAAATCTTTCTGTCTCTAGGTTTTCTAATTGTTCGCAACTTCATTTCATTTCTCTCGACACGGTGAGAACGTGTTTAGTTATTGAATATTAAAAGTGAACACAATTAATTTGTGTCTGAATTTGCGCGATGAATGAAAGATCAGCTATTCCAAACGCGTCGCGCATCCCCTACAACGTTAAACTACTTCACTTCCTTAACATACGCTTCCAATTCCGCATCCAATTCTTCAGCAGTGGGAGTCTTTGCAGCAGTTCGAGCACCACTGCCACCACGGCCACCTCCTCGTCTACCTCCAACTGCGCGACCTTAAAACCGAAGATGATTATCAATGTTTATCCAAATGAAACTCAAACATATACAAAGTGATCATCAAGCATCTCTGTGCGAAGTCGTTATAGTTAAATAATGACAAGTCACCTCGTGCAGTTGCACCAGCGCCGCGAGCTCCTCTGAATCGAGATGTAGCAGATCTCTGTGAGAAATTACTGCCTCCAAGTCTAGGTGTGCCGCGAACTGAAGTGGTAACTGGTAATTCTGAAGTAGCCACTTGGATATTCATTTCACGACCTGAATACAATACACAAATAGTAAGCCATCGCGTAGATGAGTAACAAACATGTATCTAAACATAAAGTCATATCACATTAACGTTGTTTTACCATCAAGAGGTACGCCATTGTATTGTTTCATAGCTTTAATCGCGTCAGCCCGCCGCTCAAAAATTACGTCTGCTGATCCAAGAGATCGTCCAGATCTGTCGTAGTGTACTGCCGCGGATTTAAGCGGCCCAAATTCGCTGAATAGTTCCTATCGGACACAAATTAGATGTTCTTACCCACCGAGTGGTTTTGTGTGAGTGGAGACAAGTGTCGTCGCCGAACGTCCTGAGGAAGACACCACTGGTGGGCCTGCCGGAAAGACGACGGGATCGAAGTTTTACCTGAATGTCTGAATCTGAGACTCCAAAGTCGAGGTTGGATACGAGAAGTTTCGTTGTTCCCGTGCTACCAATAGCTCCTCTACCGACCTTCTTGACACCATCAAACATATCATGTTTCCAAGCACTGTTCACATCTCCCTATTGGATAAGAGAGAATGATGCTATTAAAATTCACACACTTCATCATCAAACCCAATAGACAACAAAGATTAATCAGCGTAATATGATTTAAAACTATCTACAGAGGTAGATCCCCATGGAATTTCTCGGTAAATATGTCTTGTATACTCAGCAAAACAAATTGGAACAGGAATATTTATCTACGTTTGTCGTACTAAACGTACATAGTAAACAAAATTGTCATCTCGAAGCCCAAAGATGAATTAACTCACTATGATGGTGAAAGCGACAAAATGCAGATTGAGGTTAATTCTGAGGCGAAAATAACGACACAAAGAATTTTGATCTTACTCTGGTGTACGATGCAGATGCCCTGGCAATACCACCACGATTGCGACCTCGCATTACACCGCCCGTTCTCTGTGTACCACGGGCACCACGTCTAATCGACGTACCGGCGACACCTCGTCCTCTTCTTCCTGCGCCACGCGTTCTTCCACCTTTATTCTGCTTTATTATCTCGTCCAGGCTCATTTCAATTTTATCAACCATCTTCATCTGAATTGCAATAAATAATGAACGTGTCGTGAAATGTAATGATTATATTAAAACTGTAATTAATTGCAAGAGCAAAGCTTGAGCAATCCAACCTTTTATGTTAACACCAGATTTTCAATAAAAATGGCGGCGTACGGGCATAAATCCAGTGAGTAGGGATAGCGTCCCGCGCCGTGAACACACAAAACTTGGTGATTCAAAATGGCGGATTTGTAAGTTTGTGGCAGTTGTGCCGAGGATGATTCCAATATCCACGGAATTTTATCCTATTATGCATAGGAATATAGGAGTGAAATTTTCAATCGCGTACTCATTTTGGATTCATAGCACGTCAAGAATATTCAGAATAATTCCAGCTTGCTGGTAGATCCTGTATATCTTCAATATCAGACGATCATATTAGGAACACAATTTCGAATATTCGCGCCACTGATTATTCTTTTGGACGCAGAGGACACTGTGATATATGTTTCATGGAACATTTCTGCAGAAATCAAGATGTCGTATTTTCTCTGCTATAACTTCCAAAACTACGATTAGTATTCCGAAAAATCATTTCCTTGTTTACTGAATATTTTGAGTAAATAATTAACTTTTGATTGAGAACAAGATATACCACTAACGAGTCAGTAGTATGGGGGGCAATTTTCTACGCATATGTATCTCTCTTACAAAGATGTCGCTGTCCTCATTTGCTGAGATTTCATAATGTGGCTCGAATCAGCTGGGGAATCGTTATAATATGCTGTATGTAGACATAACCTCAAAGGAATAACGGCATACAGTATACACATAAATACAATACATAGTATCAATGCACCCAACACGTGTTCAACAGTGTTTTTCTTCTCCACGTATGTGCTTGAATGTGTTGATTGTTCGATAGGAGGGAAATTTATCACATCTCAAGCTTCTGTCCGTTACAGAAGTGAGTGCATATTCACTTCCAATGAAAATTCCGAACAAATCGTCGTGTCCTTCGGAAAGGATTGAAGATATCGATGATCTTATTGTAAAGAGAAAGGGCGGTGGCAGTATCATTGATCATCGTCCACTTTTCTCCAATGATGGGGAGTAAGTTGCAATTGTCTCTACATTTATGAAAATTTGTGTTTATCGATAGAAAGTCTCATTCTCTGTATTCTCTGGATGTAATTGATCACTTATGATGTTCCAGAATTCTGTATGTTGTTTGGAAACAATTGATAAGGGCTTATAGCAGCCAGACGGGAGACTTCGTGCATGAATTCGAGCCCACAGATAGCAAAATCGTTGGTATTGCATTCTACTCTCAGAATCAAAGTAATATTATCGGATGCACCGAGAATGGAGATTTAGTAACATGGAATTCACAAAATGGGCTCATCACTAAAAAATTGGTATGATTGAAACGGGAATCCATACTAACAAAAAATTTTATTAGCCATGTCATAGATCATATTCTGTATCATTTTCAGAAACTCAAAATTCATGATGACGCCAAAGTAAAAACATTTCACATTATCAATTATCTGAATGCCAGAGAAAAACACGTCTGCCAGATTCTCGTCACATACATTTTGAAGATACATAATGCTATTCAATTGATACTCTTCGATTTAGAGAGTGGTGAAGGTGTTAAATCCTCTTCAATTAAGTAAGTGCATAAAAGAAATATAAGAGGAGAGTTCGTGTTTTTCCACGTGAAACAATTCTGTTCTTCATATCTTCTTATGAGCGATTACCCAAACATGTGAAAAAGATTTTTCCTATACATCCATCAATGATAAAATGATATATCAAGTATGAATACAAACGTTTCCGGTCTCAAGCTTATCAAAAAGTTTTCCTTTCACGGAAACGAAACGCAGATGTTTGGGCGATCAAAAAATTCCACGCCCATCAACAGATGAAACCATGGTTCAATTGGTTCATTTTCGATTCATTGCACTGTTTTTGCAATGTTTCAGTTCTGTTGCCCACGATTATCATGTTGATATAATAGGAAATCACGGAAACAATTTGGTAGCATTGGTTCAGAACGTCGATTTGCATATTCTACAACCAGCCAGAAACTTGGTTGGGAGATGGTAATGAATCAAATCCTTCTTTCACTTTATTTCACGATTATCACAATGTTGGCAATTATTCGTTTCTCAGTCACAAAATAGGATTTGGTGGCCGAACATTTACTTGCGTTGCTGGCCATCCTGACGAGGAATGTGTCGCAACTGGAGATTCAAGTGGACGTGTTGCCGTATGGAATAATTTATCTCAGAATCGACCTGTTCACGGATCATATCACTGGCACACACTGCCGGTAACAGAGATTGCGTTTAGTAAATCTGGTAACATTCCGATACGTCATATGTAGCTGAAAATATTCCATCACATTGCGTTATAATGCGAAATTATACATTGAACTTTTCTTACAGGCAATCATATTTACACGGGTGGAAGTGAATGTGTACTAGTTAAATGGACTCTTGCTAATCCACATCAGAAAATATTTCTCCCGCGGCTCCCAGCACCAATTAAACATCTAACAATTGCACCAGAAAATCTCTACGTTGCTGTTTCCACCCTGGATAACGGAATAGTGATTGTGAATCCCCAAAGAAAACTTACAGCAGTTATTCAAAATTTTACGTGGGGTGTGAGCACGACGCATAATGATTTGTTCCCGGCTGGATTGACCCTCGATCCGCGTACGAGAAGTCTTGTACTTAACAGTCGGACAGGATACGTCCAATTTTTTGACACTCATACAAAAAGTCTTCTCTATAATGTGAGTGAATAACAGATGAGAATATATTTATACATGTCAGTTTATTGTTGGTGGTATTGGTTACTCGAATTAATCCCACGACATCTGCATGATTGTAGATTAACATAACAGCACAAAATTTGTTGACTCAAGAGCGTAGTGCAATTATTGTGAACACAGAAGTTACCAAGATAGCACTGAATCATGATGGTTCGTGGATGGCAACTGCTGAAGAACGTAATGACAAGATATCGAATCCCGAAGTCAGGCTTAAGTTCTGGAAATTCGACACCGAAAAACAGATGTAGGCTGATATTCTTTTTATCAAATATAATATTTATTGCAAGTGTGGTATTTATTTTTTTGTTTTCTAGATTCACACTGAATACTTCGATTGAACTCCCTCATGAAAATGGAGTGAATGCACTGCAATTCCAACCGAATTCGTCGCTTGATGGTGGAAATGTTCTAGCCGTCACCAGTGGGAAAGATGATACATTCAAATTGTGGAGCCTGACGGAACCAACATCAATTCACAAAACTGTTAGACACTGGCAGTGTTATGGCGTTGGAAGCTACCGTGATTTACCAGCATGTGATGCTGGATTTGCGATTGATGGTTCTCTACTTGGTGTTAGCTTCGGCTCCAGTTTGACTGTCTGGATCCCAGATTCAACGAAATTAAAATGTAGTCTCACCCACAGTCGTTATACAGAAACAATCAAACGTGTGGAATTCGGAAGACATGAAGTTTGTCATCTAGTTGTCGTTGCATCATCAGAACATATTGCTGTGTGGAATTTATTGACTCTCAGTATAACTTGGAGTGTACCATTAAAATTTGGCACACTCGCTGCTGATCCAAACTCAACATTCATGTCAGTGTTTACAACTGATAATACACTATTTGTATTCACGCCTCAATCCTCGAAGCCCGTATACAGACGAAATAGAATTCTTGACGACAACTGTTCAATCTTGGGTGCAACTTTTGTGCCGCACCTTCAAGAAAAACGTGTGGTGGGCTTGAAAAATTGGCAACGCAAGTCACAATTATTTTTCTTAGATTCTAATCAAGAGCTCTTGACCCTCGAATCGGAATCAGAAACTGCCATGTCACTAGAAAGCTTGACAGTCAGCAATAGCTTACCGGCTACACCCTTCAGTAGTCTCATTGCTGCTAAGACGAGTACCAATATCGACCGCGGTACACCATTCCTACATGATCACTTTGGTACCCCGTCAGGAAAAGGTGTAGTTAATGAGGTAAGGATTTATTTTGGAATACTTTTCTATTCATCAAGAGATTCAATCATCTTTTTAATTGTTTAGTTTATGATTAATAATATAGTATGGGCTTCAATTTTCTACTGAAAGGAGTTTGACAAATAGAGCAATGAAAATTGTTTCGACATTAAGTATATCTTTGGCGAATCAGTGAAACGGTAATCAATGTTGTTGATCATTCAATTCCTCATGGGTCAGTGTTTTCTTGACAGTCGATAATTTCTGCAGCGTCGGACCAGGTCAAACTTCCGGTAACGTAGGCAGTGCCACTGTGGTATTTGTCTCATATTCTCCACTGCCTGTGTATGTTAACGAGAAAAAAGAACAATCAATGAGAGAAAATGAAGATAATGGTAAATGGCTGCCTACGTGACCGTTGCTTATGATTCAATTGGTACACGTGACCATTGACACAAAAAAGTGTCATAGGCCTTTATCGCACGTGTTATTTTCATTACTAAATATCCTCCACACAATTATAACATGGATATCGAATAAGTCACATGTGGATATTATTTTGTCAGAGTATTCTACTAGTCGGATATGATATCTGAACACTCACAAACAACACATAGATTCATCATTGAATAGATCGAATATACATACCGCGTCAGAGAAACTTGCCGGATATCCATTGATGATCCCAACGACGCACAACGCCAAAAGAATGAAGAAAAATTTCGCGATGTTGCTGTGTAACTTCATTCGCGTATTAAGGTACTGCAAATATTCGTGGATGGTAAATTATTTGGGGTCAACGGACCAGGAAGTACAGTGGGGTCCACAATCGGAACCGATTTGATTCAGTCAGTTTCAGTTCAATGTTCCTCAATGGTCACACAGCAACTGGTTTTACAGGAGTCTCGACATGATTATATACCCTCTCGGTGATTCCCGCACTTCTCGTTAGCCACCCTTTTTCCATGCTGTTTTCTCTCCCTCCTCTTGCACTCTCGCTTCTGGTCTCTTTCTCCCATTCATCACTCACCAGTTTCGACGTGGGCTGTTCATGTATCACTCACATCTTCTTGTGACTAATTACTTTCAATCAATGCTGCTTATTGAGTGAAGTGTTTAGGGCAAGATCTAGTGGGCATGACCACTCATGGAAATAATAGTGCCCAATTAGACCACCTACGCAGTTAATCCACAACCATTTTTCCAGAGCCATAACTTTCATGCATAAGATTCATCATACATTATCGATCTTGCAAACACACAAAAATCTTCTTACATATTTATAGTTATAGTGGAAAATATTTTCAGAAAGATTGAAATTCTCCTTCAGGGTCATTATTTTACCAATTGACCAAATCAACTAGTTATTGAATAGACGTAATTGTTCTATAAGATAATGCAAATGGAATAAAGAGAGAATATTTTCTCAGCACAATGTCAACAATGGTGATCGATATGTGTGCATACTGTAGTTAGAGAGATAAACAATGAATAACTTTCTCTCTCCCGGTTCCTGAGACAAAAGGGGAAGTTTTCATCTGGTTGACATGTTAGCATTCACGTGTGGGCATCATATTCAAACGCAGTTGGTTGATAAGCATGTACACAATAATTCATTTTCATGTGAGAAATATAATGACTGTGATAGCGCCGGTGGAAGTGCGTGGGTTGTATGAAGATAGATCAACCCAGATCTCGAATAAATTGCGGAAAATTCAGAATTGAGGTCGGGGCTTTCGCCGCAATTTTACCTATTATTTTATCTTATTTTTTTGTTTTAAATTCGAAGCACTGACTAAGCCACGTATCTCATATATGTATTACATCATTTGTTTCAGTTACTTACTGTGTCTGCACACACGTTACCGCCAATGAGAATGCTCTATGAACCTTTTTTACTGTCACTCAGAGCTCAGAATGCACGTAAAGTCAAAGTTCAGGAGGAAAAGTCCCCAAGGTATTTTCATTATTTCTATTGTTCACTCACCTACTATTCCCACAATGGAATTTGATTTCTTCAGAAGAAATAAAATAAAACATTCACTTTTTCGGCTTTGCAGACAAACAAACATTCCATCGAATGACAACGTTAATGACAGTGATGATGAAGATACGAGTAAAAATGTAAATACAAATTTCTTAGCGGAAGAGACAAACCAGAGAATAGAGTATGACGAATCTGAGACGAATCCGAATCTCGTCAGTTACGACTGGAGTTTCCTAGCTGCTGTCGTGCCTCGAGGAACACTATGATATCATGTATAATTAGGATTCGCATAATTATTTCTCATCAAATCGTCTCCAATACAACATTCAGAGAACAGTTTCTCCTCGATTCTGTCAGTCCTGTATCTCATACACAATATTTCAATGGTTTTCAATAATTATCATGGAAATCTATCTGAAATTGATTCCAATAGTTGTCATGCCTCATGAATGTAAACATATATCTACATATATATTCTCTCAGATCTCAATATATACAAATTCATAGATTTCAACATCAATACTCGTTCGATTTTTCAGTGTGCTGTATCATGTCAATATGAATGTTTAACGTACAGTTATTTGATTAATTCAAAGAAAAAATACTCGGGTGGTCGTTTCGTTAAGAAGGTTCTGGAAGTGAATCCATCGTATGAGACATCTCCACGAGTTCTTCAACCATTTCTCGTAAACGCAAATTATATTCGTTATCTTTCTTCATATTCATCATGACCATATCCCGTCTGTCATGAAACACGAATTTTGCGTAAACGTCTGAATCATTCATGATCTCAGCACCTACTATACCGTCCAAGAGCACCGTCGGAAAATACATGGTAGCTGTAACTGCTGCGGCAAGTTTTTGTTCTTCATAACCTTGTACTATTTCCTGCCAGGAAGGTGGTGGAACAGGAATGTGCAGATTCATCTTCAAGCACCGTAGAACGGCTGCATAATAATATTTCAACAATTCCATAATCTTGGTGTCGCGGAGATGACGTGATGCACACAAATACAGGAATTGCGCAACGTCATGAGCAAGTGGCGAATATCTGAGGAGTTGAAAATCGACCAATCGACAATTAGGCGATCGGTCATCATCGAACATGAGGTTATTTGACCATAGATCACCATGACTAACAACATTGCGTTTTCTTTTTGATGGTTTTATGGCATCAAAAACTTGCGCACAAGCTTTTGAGATATGCGTTCCAGTCAATCCCATTTCTTCAGAAATGTTCACAGCGACATCAATACCTGCCTTATACCATTGATATTGATTCCCTTCAATGAGGAAAGCTCGCTCTTGGAACGCATGTGGATACATCTCATTCAACGGACGACCCAAACGTTGCTCAGCAATTAACGAGGCAGCGTGTAAATTAGCCAATGTACGCAAGCCACATTTTATCAACGTTTCATCCAACAATTTCGCACGCATCTTGAATCCTTGATGCGCTAAGTCTTGAAAAACTAGCGCATTATTTTTGACGAGATAGCACTGTGGACCCCAATGAAACCCATTGAAGTCGTGGGTCAGTTGCGGCACAATTTCCTCGAAAAAAGCAGCTTCTTGAAGAAAAACTCCTCGTTCTTCGACGCATTTTGCTTGATTAGGTACATCATACGGGATCACTTTCACGAAAAATGATAGAACCATTGAGGTTTTATGATTCCGTGAATTCCTCCTTACCGTGATCTTCAAACGATGGTGTGACGATAGAAAACCGATCTTCTCATCAGCATACGGATGGATGCTATAATCCAAGACTTCAACATCATCGCCAAGTGCACGGCGTACGATGAGCTTTACTTCCTGCACTGTGATAATATCGCGATAATTGAATGTATTTTCAGGTGTCTGATCGATTGGCATTGTGGTGCACTCAAAAGAGATAGAGATCACACCCAGCATTCAGTTTATATATTCGGAGGCTATAAGCTGTGCAAGGAATAATCTTGAGTGACAGGTATACATAAGGCTATGACAGATTTGATACGCGACATTGTAAATCATCCAGATATACACAACAAATTATTAAATATCTTGAAATATATATCGTTGGGCAATATGTTGACAGACGTATTTTGCGTCGTCATATGGTATCACCACGGCGTAAAAGAAGCCAGTAAAGTAACTCAACAAAACTGAGGACACTAGCACCAGAAAATAGTCCCAAAGTACCACCAATGGAGACTGAAAGAAAGTTTATTCTGATCAATTAGTGGTTGATTGTTCAAGTCTTGATGTTAATATATATATCTTACTGATGACATCGAGCATAGAATGCGCCGTGTATCGGTTGTATCGAATGACCGGACCAGGTAGCATATTGAATTTTAACTTCGTTAGAGCCCAATCTGGTATGTCCTGTTCATTGGGCGATACGTTGTTGAACCAATAAATTGTGTTCTCCTCACAGTTTGGTAAGCAGTGATTATCATTTATATTAGTAATTTCGGATATATGACTAGAAGCACAACGGAGCTGCGTACTGTTGCACGTACGGTAACTCTTGGATGATGGGAAGACATGACCAATGCAACCGCAAAGTGTGTGCGATTTTTGCATTTGTGATTCTAATATACATCCATGATAACTGTATGACTTCAGATGATGAAATCCATCAATCTCCGATGCAAATCGACACCGCCGTTCTTGATATGACATTGACATAACACCAGCGTCATTTGAAGTAGGTGTTGAAATAATGTCCCAAACTGCAGGCGATGGTTTATTCCATTGAAGTGTCAGAAATGCATCTTTGCCTGTCGATCGGGATGGGAACTCGAGTACAGGTGTCAACACCAACTAATGTAAATTGATTCCATCAGTGATCAAATTGTTCTCCTAATCATGGGATTAATGGCAACAGCCTCAAATCACTCATGAGTAAGGAACTTCTTGATTCTAGTGCTTCCCCCCAATGTTCATATTCCTTAATGTAAGAATCAGAGATAAACAGCAGGGCGATATTTCATATCAATCATGAGGAATAGATTCCAAACCTGATACATCCCACTTACAAAGAAGAAATCACGTGATGAATTCCAGAACGCTGTCTTATTCATGTATAGAACCATCGTGGCCCTCGGTTTCCGATGATTCATTACGAATTTTGGTGATCTCACATTCTCTGATGTTTGTGCGTAAATACTGTTGAATGAAAGACATTGACCCAAGTTGGTCTCTAGTGGAGTGAACATCTGACAACAGTCGAAATATTCATCATTCCACAGGCACTGACCAAATAAATCTGTGCAATTTGGTGCAATCTAAAAAAATACACCATGTTATATAAGCAATCTCTACAGCTCAGTATGGCATTGGCCAAATTTATACTCACATATTGTCGCCATATTGCAAATTGCTCGGAGCTTATATTTCCAATAGTTCCTTCATCATATCCTATGTTCGTCCATTGTGTTAGGCGAATCACAACATTCGATTTCCTCTCATCAGTTCCAGTGACTCTGCAACATATGGAGTATCGACAAAGATTTATGAAAATCACGATCACAACTTAATTTTGATGTGACGTAAATTTTTGTACTTACTTCACGGCGTATTTCTTCGCTATACCACTGAAGTAAAAGCAGAAATGTAGCGCTGGAAATTCGATTTCCCAATTGAGATAATTGGTATCTAATGTGATCTCGACTTTATGGGATATGAAATCATTTATTGATCTTGCAATCAATATACCACAACCGCACCAGCTTAGGATACAAGCTATCAACCAGAACAATCTAAAACAGTTTTGAGAACGAAATGTGATTATTTCTCTGCTATTATTGTTTGGGAGAACGGGTCAATTTTATATTATCTTAATATGAGAATTTCCACCATTGTACACATCATGGAACATATTTGGGGCTAATTGACACGGGAACAGTATGACCGGATCAGCAGATTGGTATCATTTATCCTGTATGTAGTTTCATATTATGGAGTATCAACAAATGGGACTTAACAGAACTGTATGATATTTCATACAGAATTTTCGGTCCGGTCGCAGAGATCGAACCATTACTTAGGAAAATTGATTCTTCACACTCTATTTAGTAAATTGCAAATTGGAACCTTTCTGACCAATGTCGATTATCACTAACAAGATATCCCACTCCATGAAGTCCACAGTTACACAAATATTCTTTGAAAATATTCCAGATATAATTTGATTTGGGTTTTTTAGTGTTACGTGGTTTTCTCGTCTTATGAAACATTTTGTTCCAGAGAATCGAACCATATCAGTTATATGACTACTGTTATACAAACCTTCTTCAATTATTCAATGGACGCATAGAAATATGGTCACGGACAACATGAATCCAGTTAAAAAGTTCTTATCAATTGCACGACATGCAATTTTTGTGCATACATAATCAATGAAATTATGACTAACAGAGATTATATTTGATAAACACCATGAACAATTGAATCTCAATGATTTGTCAAGATATTTATCGACAGGTTTTCACGCGAGATTTCCATTAAAATAAATTTATCCAATTCGGAATAACTTTGCTAAGAAAATGTTTGTAGCGTATGATTTCGATTCTTCTTTGTCGATATTCTGCTCAATGTCATATCGAAAGAACATCAATACTCTCAACACCATGTGATTACATTCAAAACTTGCAGTCACAATAGTATGGATCAGTTATAAATGATATGATTGTAATTTTTAACAAACAATTTACAAGAAAAAAAATTAACTAGATTTTGACATGAACATATGGTAAACAATGTAGTCGGAAACATATCAGCGAAGACATCAACTCGAACGATTTCAATCAGTCGCAAGAATATTTTGAAAGTGATGGGTCATTTGAATTTTATTCGAAAAGTACCATGAGTGGCGCTCTGAGTTTGATCCCTGTCATCAGGGATAACAACCCGAAACGGAAATAGTCCGAATCCGGCCGGCAATTGCCGAAGTGCACTGGACTACACACAGCGACACACAATTGAGTAAAATTCTAGAATCCAACAAGGCGATAGTCTATAATATCGAACATATATATGCCTATACATTATAAGCGCATTTTAATACGGTGTTGAGAAGTGTTTTTTCAGTTGATTTCACGGCTCTCTTATTGGATTAATAACCCATTATTCACAGGAAGCATCAATTATCCTGAATTCATTGACACAGTATAAATCGACGTATACAAATAATTGGTAACAGCCACTTGCTTGATAATAACGTGATAATGGCGCTGAATCCGGCATACGAAGCGATAGGGAAGGGTTTCGTTGAGCAATATTATCTTCTTTTTGATGATCCTACTCAGAGGCAAACCCTAGGCAATCTATACAATGTGAGTTTCAGAACTGATAGCCAAACAGCTGTTGTGATACGATTACTACCACCAGGATATTAATCCTCGATTTATGAACATAACCTCCATCTTACATTCAAATTGCAGACTGAGACATCGTTCATGACGTTTGAAGGGCAACAAATTCAAGGATCGGTCAAAATAATGGAAAAATTAAATGTAAGTATAAAATTCATTCCAAAACGGAAAAATAACAGACTATATTTGGCCTATGCGTTTGGTGTGCATGAATTGCAACAGGCCCTTCTCGACACCATCGAATTCGTTTCGTTGTGTTGAGAAAAATCCAGTTGAATTTTTCGCCACCAGAAAATTTCATGCAATCATCGGTAAAAATGCTTTTTAAACATTTATCATAGTGTGAGGAGCGTCGACATTCGTCAATATTGCATGAATGCCTGCTGTGATAGTTCTCCACTCGTTGTACTTAAAATATATTGATAATGATATCAAGATAGTCAAGTGTCCAGGACGCCATGATCATTGTTGACAGCGAAAATGATATATACCTTCCTTTCATTTTTTTCAGAGTTTGAGGTTTCAGAAAATAAATCGAATAATCTCAGCAATAGATTCTCAGCCAATGTTCGATGGAGGAGTGCTGATAAATGTTCTTGGGAGGTTGCAGGTGAGCACATAGAGAAGTAATCACATCCACAACTTTGAACGAATTACAAACGTAAATAGCAGTGAAATTTAATGACATTTTCGTGGTGATATGGCGCAATCATCAAAATGAATTTTCCTTTCCAAAATTTGAAAATCCGGTTCATAATGCATGTCAATATTTATCAATAATGTTGAACTATTCCGCGCAATCTCTCTATAGTATTGACGTTGATGCGGACAAATGAATCTCATTAATCTAAGTCGGTGATTATTGATGATTGGGCAGACTGACGAAGATCAGCCCCATGCGTACACGCAGACATTTGTCCTGAAGCCTATCGGCACCAGCTTTTTCGTGCAACATGACATCTTCAGACTCGCGCTGCACGACAGTATCTAGGCAATACGCTATCGATCGTCCAGCGATCTTCATAAACCGTGTTAAAGGCAAGCATAAGGACTTTTTCTCCTGATGGTCCTCATATCCAGTTATATCGCCATTTTGAATCGTTCTTAACATACAGTACCTAATCACACTAGAAAAACTCCAGAGTTTCTTTCATTTGGTTTGTCCTGTTTTTAATTATTCGTTATGAATTAATCGTAAAATGATCAGGTCGTGCGCTTTCAATTAATTAAAATAATTTTTGTTATTGTCTTGACTTCATTTTCAATATTCCAGACAGATGAAGATCCCCCGCACGTGTATTCGCAAACCTTCGTGCTAAAACCATTGGGAACTTCATTTTTCTGTCAACACGATACCTTCCGTCTTGCTTTACACGATACTGCGTAAGATGGATACGAAGACATCAAGATTGATCCGAGTGCGACTCAGTCAAGGTATAAAACGTTGATTGGTTTTCGTTATCAACACACATTCGTGAGTCGTGGTGAAGTGAAGCTATGCTGCTGATCTCGCATTCAATAAGAAATAAATAAATGTTATTTTCCGGTCTTTCAACCAGTCCTCGCTTTTTTCCTTCCATTCATTTCCGTTTATCTGATTCAGCTACTTTTTTTGTTCCTGTTTTCACGAGTAGGATCAATTTTTTATTGAATCATTAACGCTTCTCACATCAAAAGTCGTATACCATAAAATAAACTGCGATTCAATAAATATTCCCAGCTTCATCCAAGATTAGAAACATTCAAGCATATATAAAATGAGTACAAGAAAAGATTGCCGTTGATTGAAAAAAGAATAAATTTTTTGAAGATTTTGGCCAAGTATCACTGAACGCATAATTCGAATTAATTGCGCAGTATATTCATTAACTATAAGTTTTTTTGGAATAACTTCAACCCTATACAAAATTCACTGTAACATATTTTATTATCAACATGATTCCATGTATTTTTGTAATTCAAAGGTTGAATGTTAAATACATTAATGCAAGTGTAGATGGGTTTGTGACATCTCATTCCCACAGATATTTGTCCGAGTATTTTAATATACTGTTTGCATACATCACAATGTTGCATCATAATTATTGTTAATCCATGTGTTCACGTATAAAAAATATCACTAAGTAGGGACAATTCCTGGAGACAATCTATAAATTTCCGCGCTTTGCTTGCTCGACCTCAATCGCCTCAAACAATGCTTGGAAATTACCTGCACCGAATCCCTGAAAAAACGAGTTCATCATCATGAGAATCTATGATCACATATTCATTCAGTTGACTTACGTTGTGATTCCTGCGTTGTATGATTTCAATGAACAATGTGGGTCTGTCCTCAACATTTTTTGAGAAAATTTGGAGTAAATATCCATTCTCATCATAATCGATGAGAATCTTGAGCTTCTGAAGTATGCTTATGTCTTCTAGAATTTTCGTACTACTTGATTTTAGTTTTTCTCTTAACATATTATAGTAACTATCAGGAACATGAAGGAATTCAACGCCTCTGGCTCTCAAATTTTCTACAGCTGTGATTATGTCACCAGTATTGAGCGCAATATGTTGAATACCGGCGCCACCATAATACTCAACGTATTCTTGAATTTGAGAACGTTTTTTTCCCGGTGCCGGTTCATTGATTGGAATTTTCACTGTCTCTTCCCAATTTGTCATAACGATGGAACGTAGCGCGGAGAACTCCGTGTGGAGCTGCGTGTCATCGACTGACCAAAATCTATGAAACTGAAGAGATTGTTCGTACCTGAAGTAACAACAAAATCTATAATGATTATCGTCATTGAAAGATGACTCCAGGATTTATCAATCATTAATGATGTGAGGAATGTGACGTGAAAAATACCATTTCGCAATTGGTTCCATTTGCTGATCAGGTTGATTCCCTACGCAGTGGTCGATGAAATCGAGTTTTGTAGGGGGTCTAGAGAAAGAAACAGAGAATAATGGAATTATTGTGATAACCGTAGTCAATCTAATGGATTGATTTGAACATACAGAAGTTTCGTGATGGCATCAGCTGATGCATCACTATATCCCGGAAGGAACCGTCCTCTATATCGAGTTCTGTCAACAAACGTGTGCAATGTGTCACCAAACTGCAAATAGTGAAATATTTGTGAAGTTATGGAAGGAATAACAACATTACACGAACATCAGCTCATCTTACAGTTGCAACCGTAGCCATTTTGACACTGCCATGTTCGTCTTTCTCTTCCCAAATGTCTTTCACAACACGTGCGCCCCGCGATTGAGCAATTTTAACGATGGTGTCAATGTCCTCAACTGAAAAAGCAACATCACGGACACCGTCACCGTGTCGTGACAAATGATCAGACATTGCTTTATCATCTGGTTCATACGCTGATTCAAAGACGAAGATGATTTTGTTTTGTTTAACAGCGTGAGATGCTATTTTCCGTGCACCTGTCTCCAAACCACGATAGACTAATGGTTCGAATCCAAATCGTGAGCAATAATAAGCCGCGGCTTGTTTGGCATTGCCAACCCAAAATTTTAAATGATCGAATGCCAGAAATTTCCCACCAATAGGCTGAAACAACAAAGAATTATATTATGGGAAGCTGCAGAATCTCAGGTTTTGAGTGCTGATGATTCACCTTGGGCCCTTTGTCCGTATACGTAGTCTGGAAGCAAGAAAGTCAAATATGAAAAGCAGTGTTAATTGCGAGAATAGATATCTTGAAATGGCAAATGGAACTTACCATGGCTTACAGCAAGATTATGCACACTTCCTTGAGAACGAAATTTCGATATGAATACCTCTAATTTTTATTACTTACTGATCAGACGAATCGCTGAGTCGTCATTTAAATAAGCAAACCGAGGAAAAAGGCAAGGCACAATACTCAAACGTAATTGGTTACAATCCGAAGGCTTGTTTATCTACATAGTTGTTTTCACAATTGATCATAAATTAATTCCGTCATAATCAATTGGGCCTGGCACACCGTAGAAACCGGATTGTCACGAGATGACTGACTGATTTCTACTACCTTTACTCTCGAAACTTTCTGTTAGTATCCTTCTTTACATGTCTTTCTGACCTTATATTATACGAATTGATGAATTCATGTGCACTCACTCAGTGAATAATATTGGTAATGATTTTGAATTCATGAACGATAATCCTTCTATTCTTTTTCATCACGATGTATGAACGCAATTATTGATCATGAATATATACAGAATAGTCATATAAACGTCAATTTTTCAAGGATATCACGCTTCATTACTTGCCTATCATAATGCTGCGAATCAAGTAAACTTGCGTCATGCATATAAGAATATAAAGAAATATCATGCATAGTCATCGTGTTATTAGTTTGTATTGGAGAATGATTACACGGGGTAAAAATCGGAAAATGATAGAAGGCATACATTTCAGGTTACCCATAAATAAATATAAAAATTTTTCATTTCGGCCAATATCATTGTAACTCCTATTGGATGTAAGTGGGGAATTTGAAACCAATTAACCAATTGTTAAATATTCTAAAAATTTTCGTGACTTCCTCGAAGGTTGAATATTTTGAAATTAATTTGAAATCTTTCCGTCATTCAGGAACACTGGAGTGGGAATGAATCATATCACTCCAATTGTACCCAAGATAACCAATGTATTTTCTTTGTCATATCATTTGGAAAAACAATGAGCGAAGCATAATGAAAATATGTTTGGTTGGTGTGACGGTGATTAACCGATTCGTCGTAGTAAATAAAATACTTGGGAATGATTCAAGACAGAGTTGAAATAAGTTTATGTACGATATATGCTAATGAACCCACTTGACTAGAAGCCATAAGTATGTGCGTAGAAATTTTTAACGATTAAAAAACTAATTCAAACATGGAATTCAAACCTGATACGCCACTCTGCTTCCAACGAATTTGAATCGGAACGTGACGAAAATTGAATGAAAACAGAAGAAACTGTTATATAATGTAACAAGGGCTGGTTGTTGTTACCTTCGTATTGTCCCCAATATTTTACCAATTCACAAAGTATTTCCAAGGAAAAAATGAAGAATCGATTGCACAGATATCGCAAATGTCAAAATCATACTTGTGGATTATGCTGTCAACTTCTCTCATATAATTCAGAAATTTTTCGATAATGAGATCGTGGTACAATCTACATGACTACGAAGTATACATATACAATAATAATTTAACAATAATAAATTCGTTAAATACTTATTACACGAAATTCTTATTTTGTAGAATTCTCTATATAAATTTCAGCTAAAATTAATTTCGACGACTCCCTCGGATCGAGTGAAGATATGGAATGGCATCGTAATGGACAACAAAGCTCCTTCCTAGCGACGGATTATCATGGACAACCTTAAAATCATATTTCAACAGAAGATCATTTGAGAGTGATAATTAAATATGATATATCACACACATTCATCGTCGACTTGTTTCTCTGACTTGTTACAAAGATTCTTATTCTGCAGTTAGAACAACGTTATGTATTATCAAAAATTATTCGTCGATCACACCGAATCCCGGTCAGAGGATGGCAATTACAAAAATATTCATAAGAAATATAAAATGCCGCATGGATCAATATGGGATTAATCCATGAGGTATTATGTATTGCCTTTTCGATGAAGCACAATAAAGCTCAGATTACATGATAAAAACTAAATGTCATTGGCACCGCGTTTTCGCGAAACTAATCACAAATAAATTATCTAATAAATGCGAACGCAACAATACACGATTCTTTGAGAATTCATAAAATAATGATTCCGTGGTCCCGCTCTAATCTACGTTTGGCCTTCAGTGGTACAACACCCATGAGATCAGCAGGTGTAGGTAATCCACCTGACGTATTCGGCGCAATAGCTTGCTGATAAAATACTTCTGTTCTGCCGCATTGACACCCATAAACGACGGTATCTTCTGTTCGGACGATCATGTCCGTGAGATTACTTGATTGCATGAAGCGATTGTGTAACGATGATACGATGTCCAGCTCTGTGACACCCCATAGACCAGATCGATGGAGAGTATCCCATTCTGGATCAATACTCAGAACACTGTAAAGCTCTTTGTGATCACTAGAAGGTAGGGGATCGAGACAGTGTTGAAGACGTGATTCCAAACGACCAAGTGTATTCATGCAAGTTTCCCACTGGAATAAAAATTAATGTACTCCATATGTAAGATTGTGATTATGTTATCATCTCAATAACATATCTCTCCTGATTAAGAACAAAAACTTCCCCACACTACCTTCCCGGTTTTTTTTTTACACAAACATATAAAAAAGAAATGAAGATCATCGCATCGACCATCCTTCTGAAACTTCAACGTGACGTCTGATCTTATAAAATATCCTACACTTCAAATAATGAAGGACCGAACATCATTGATGTGATTCTCAATTGCCCAACAATAATCATAAGGATACTCACAAGATTGTGAATCAATTGAGGATTATTCGCTGTGTTATCCTCCATCAGTAGGATTAGAACCATACTGTGTTGACCGCAAATGAATAATTCCGCCTTTTCCAAACAGTCACCCTCTTTATTTAAGAGTTCTTTCTCGTTCAGATAAGAATCATCTTCTTCTTCATCTCTAGATGCTGAGATTTTACTCATTGTTTCTAATTTGATACTACGTGTCGGTTTATTGGATATAGTTGACAGATCGTAAAATTCACTTGGGGTCGTATCTTTGCTGCAAAACCCACTTGTTCTGTCATCCATCGCCAGAAGACTCAACTTGGACATCAGTGGGGTTAACTGTAGTCCTTCAAGTTTACGGCGTTGATGCGGTAAATCATATGAACCACCACACTCAGAAGTTGACTTCCGTCGATCATCATCATCTGCTGGAGTGTTCAAACTCTTCAATGGTAAACTCATAGATCTCCGATAATGTTCTTGTCGAGTTTTGCCATTTAATCTTACATCAAGTGAATTCAGAGTCATTTCAGTAATTTCTGATTTCATCACCATGTCAAAACCATCAATATCATTTTTCTCATCAATCTCTATCTCAGAAGACTGAGTTGCAGATTTCTCATCACCACCATTTGTTAACTTTGAATGATAGACGAAACTCGTATTTTGTTCCTTCACTAATCGCTGATAATGTGATGAAATATAGTAGTCGTACAATGACTGCGACATGGGTGAACCATCGTGTCGGAAGACAGGATAATATGGATCCGCTATAGTATTGAAAACACGTTTACGTGGTGAATATTTCATCAGATCTGAGTCCGGAGACGCGGACATCGTCATCGACGGTTTGAATTCGTTAGACAAACTCGGGAAACACTTATCAGCTCCACGAGAGTCATCTAATTCCGTGAGACTTGAACTCCGTCGATTCCAAGTCTCGTGTCTACTTTTTCTATCCATTTTTTCTCTCACTAAGCTGCGAAACTTATTGAGACGTTTGCATCTTAATGCTTCTTTCACCACATCTGGGATATCATCGATATTTTCATGCCTCCCATTTTTGATTGATTTTTCCGTTATTTCCCACTCTTCTGTTCCACTGCAAATGGATACAGCATTACCATGTAACACTCTATTGACATCTTTCAATGGTGTGGAACAAACACTTGGAGTAAGAGGATTCGAATATTTAGGTTTGAATTCCAGTTTTCTTTCTGGTGTTTCCTTAGTAATTGGTAACGTCGGCGGACGTTTTGAAGGTTGTGGAAATTCAGGTGGGATTGTATGACTGTCTGACTCCCCTTCCTCAGGAACTGTGAATATTCGTGAAGTGTCTCGTTTCATTCCTGGCACCGCAATTGCAGATTTCTTGTATTTTCGCGAAATCATATCAATATGAGTTGAATTATTGTGTTTATTATTAGTCTCATCCGGCATTTCGAACGATTGTCTGCGTTGAATATATACACGTAATAGTTGAACACCCACAGGTAAATGAAAATCCGTTGTTATACGATCCGCTGGTGCTCTTATCCTGTAAGGATCCGTTATCACCAATTGCTTCGTCAATTCGGCACTCAATTGCGTTGCCACGACTTTATTATTGAAGAACATTGCACCGCCGTGAATTCCATTCATCTCCTGACAATACTGTAGCACTTGCATCGACTCCAAAAAAATATTGCTTGCTGTACTCGGTAGCTTTATCATTGGCATATTGGAAAATAGATTAGCACTGTATTGCAGAATTGGAAGATATGTCTCGAGCATTTGGTATAATTTTTCAGTGAATTTATTTCGGTCATGATTGAATGACATGGAAATTGACTCTAAGTCGCAGTGGAAAAATTTCAAAATAGATTCCAAACAGTTTGCACGTCGTTCGAGAATCCAATCTTGAATATTTCTGTCGGTTCCTACTGCCAACACGTAATGTCCAAATGTTTTCAATACAAATTTGCCTCCTTGTAAAGAAATTAGTCGTGGTGGCGCAAAAGAACTTAATAGAAAGTGATGTACACCCATAAGTTGACCAGCTAAAGCCAGTCGTTGTGTGGGTGATACCCATGAAGGATGAAAATACATAACAGCCTCAGCTGGATCATCACCTTCTTCACGGCATCTCATTGTATCATAGATGAAAACTATCATCATTTCCCTGAAAAAAAACACACAAGTGGAAATGATTCAAACCATACTTTCAGATATAACTTACAAACACGCAATATAAATTATCAGTAAATTTTGAATTGAGAAGCAACATATGGGCATTGAGAGACTCCACAGACTGAATTTGTATGTATAACAGAGGACCGAAATTCGGCCGGGTTGTGTTCTCAATTGTGAATGATGCGTAAACAAAATATTATCGTGTTCAGTTGTGCGTATTCCAATCAGATAAAGAGGCCAGATATTATGAAACATACTTTGCCATCGTGATGGAGTAAAATACGTTCGTTTGTAATAGATCCAATAGTCTGATGTCTCTTCACTTTTCAGAATGTGTCGTGCACTGCCCTATCACGACCTCCTCGATAACGAACTAGACAGCAACGAACTTCGAATGGCTTGAAGCATTTTTGTTACATAACAATAAATGACATCAAATATTACAGAAGATGTAATTAGCAATCAATCACAATATTCCTCAATCGCCATAACGTTATTGATTAAAATCGCAACTATTACAATCCGGTGACTGTGAGCAGCACCAGCATCACCATTTTGATGCTGCGTAGTAAACAGATAACCGCCCACACATGGTATTGTATACATGGTGACAAATATTATTATATTACTATCATACAAGCACGATTCATTCTATTGAATAAACCCGCCATCACTACCGACTTGGCAGTCAAGATTGATGTCATATTCCACTATCTCTTTTCTCTTATGTCTTCTCACTCGGACTATTTTCGGATATGATACAATTCACTCATAAGTCAGAAACGAACAATTTTGAGTTGTTGTGTACTAATGTATGCTGTATCGGTCGCTGGCAAATTCGAGAACAGACGAAATATTGAAATTCCGGTTTGGTGGTCGGTCGGTGAACTAATTTCGATAAATTGTTGCAACATGCCACTCGCATGAAGTCCATACACTCGATGAGCCAACCTTCATGAACATATAATTAGAACAGTCCAAGATCTATATATTATTTAAGACCCGCACATATGTAAAGCGCATTCCACAAGAAAATACATGTCGCATAAAAAGTACAGGTAATATGAAATATTCGCTTTTCAGTGATTATACATCTGTGGTCTTATATGAATCAACCTTCTTGAGACTTTCTGTTGCGATAAATTCACATTCGACTGTAGTTGGAAGAATTCCGTGTTTGTCGAATGCAACTAGTAAACGTCACGCGCGTGTGCAGCACACATATGATGATTGATTAATCCAGTTTAATCTTCTACGGAATTGAATGTTTGTTCACCCATACTCATAGTTTCATACTAGATAGAATGAGACAGACCAGAAACGATGGGATAACATCTTGAGACGTACAGTCGTCATTTGATGCAATATTCGATCGTGTCAAACCTGAACGATTATCTTTATAGGAAATTACTCGCCAATTCTATTTAAATGAATTTGCACCACGATGGAAAGAGTGTTGAACATATATTCATACTCGAAATATTGTGCTCTTCATTGTTACTCTTCTGTATATTATATGCAACATGATATCAGTTACATACAAAATGCACATTCGAACTTGAAAATATCAAGGAACTGAAAGTGGATTTTGCTGGAATCGAATGCAAATGCGTCTGCACTGCATGAATTCGAAAATCCCGCCACATCATATAATTTCACTAATATGTCCATTTTCATTCGGAACAATTATTTTTCATGTATTTGTTTCCACTTCTTCAGCGATATTCATCCCGAGGCTTAATGTTATCTATACACAAGTACTAAAATTAAATCTCGTTATAATTTCGTTATGATCGCTAAATTGATAAACATATATCGGGGTGTGTTATATATGATTGAGTTTTTTGAGGTTAATTGAGTGCGAATGAGCTGTGTCATGAAACATTATAAGATGGCAAATACGGGATTATTGATTCTCACTAACCCTGCGAGCGTGAGGTACATTTTGCCTATTATAAATACTCACGTTGGTAAAACTCTCTACATACAATATTTTCCCGAGAAGAGTCTGAATTCTGGTAAATACCATTTACCATCATCGCCGTGGCAAGCACCAAAACATTTTCAAATTATTGCTAGAATTTATGCGTTGGCATCCACATTATTAGCAAAGGTGGATGTCAGAGTACTCCTTTCAAATTGGAAACAGAATCGTGATGTTATCAATACTAAACGGCCTATTGAGCTCGTCATTTTTGATAAGCATTGTAGTCGAGAAGATGCTAATATATTCATTGATAACTGCTTGTCCAATACGACAAAACCCTGTAGATATATTGTTATGAATCAAAATGATGATGAAAAGGAAGTCAACGACGATGGGATTGAGAGAGACGAGAGAAGTTACAATCAAGTGGTGCTCGGTGGAACTTTTGACAGGCTTCACAATGGCCACAAAATAATTCTCTCTAAAGCTGTTCTTCATTGCACTAATAAAGTAACTGTTGGGGTAACAGATTCGAACATGATAACTGGAAAAATTCTTCATGAGTTGATCGAGAGTTGTGAGCAAAGAATTAAGGTTGTTGAAGAATTTCTCGAAGATGTCGACTCGAGTTTGACATATGACGTTGTACCAATAAGCGATTTGTATGGACCTACAAAAGACGATCCTACATTGGAGATGATTGTTGTTAGTGAAGAGTCGAGAAAGGGTGCAACGAAAATTAATGAGCTACGTCAGCAGAAGGGCTTGAATGAACTAGATATACATACTGTGAACTTGGTAGAAGATACAAATCGAGAACGGCATGAAGATAACAAAATTAGTTCTAGTAATACCAGAATACGGTTGCTTGGTACGCGACTAAAAGAACCTGTAATTGATTTTCAATGCTAAAAACTATGATGAGTTAAGTATAATTGATTTTGTGACTTCACGTGTCCAATCATTTCAGAATATCAGTGGAAAATCTCTCAAACCATATGTCATTGGGCTCACTGGCGGAATTGCCAGTGGCAAATCGTCAGTGGCTGCAAAACTCCAGTCACTAGGTGCTGGTATCATCCACTGCGATAAATTGGCCCATGAAATGTATGAACCGAGTCAACCATGCTTCGAGCGCGTTGTCGGTATTTTTGGGAAGAAGATTTTAACAGAAGATGGTCGAATAAATCGAAAAGCATTGGGAAATATTGTTTTTGCTGACGAAGAAAAACTCGACAAACTGAATAAAGCTGTATGGCCAGCGATCCTCGAAGCAACAGAAAATGAAAAAAGTAAGTTGCAGGAAAAAGGGTTCGACATTATAGTTATGGAGGCTGCAGTCCTCATTCAAGCGAAATGGCAATCAGCATGTCATGAAATATGGACATGTATCATACCCCACGACGAAGTGAGTTGATTGATCAAATGTATAAGGGGAATGTGAACAATAACAGTTACAATATTTTTTTGATTAGGCAGTGAAGAGAGTCATGGAGAGAAACAATTTGACGGCAGAACAAGCTGAACAGAGAATGAAAGTTCAACCGAGCAACATGGAACAGGTGCGCGAGGCAACGGTTGTTCTATCGACGCTGTGGAGTCATGAAGTGACGCTTGATCAGGTGCAAAAGGCGTGGGACTCACTGCATAACTTTCTGGAGCAACGCCGATGAAAGCATACGATTTTATACGGGACAAACAAATGGAATTTCAAGAGAGGTGTTGTTAATATATGTCGTTGTTACTGAAACAATTTTATTTTCCTATTTCCAGAGCTTAATTGTCCCGAAGAATAATTTTTTCTTCCTGCTCCAGTTTCTCTCGTAATCTTGTTGTTAATGTACTTAAAAAGATCTGGAAATCAGTCTTCAACTTGTTTCCACCTTCATCGATATTACAGTTCACTTGAGATATTCTCGCAAATGTGTTCGCTATGAATTTGTTCCATGAATTAATGCAACATCTGTTAAAAGAAGAAAAATATGGAATCAACTTACATATGCGTTTTGGTAGTTCTGACGTTTGAGTGCCAATATCAAAGAAGAACACAACGCAATTCTTAGGCTCGAGATTTGTTTGCGTCACAAAATAGTCGTGGAAACGTTCAAGTGACCTGACTTGATCATCAGAAGCTTTATTATACACAAAAATTGCTCCTTTCATATCTTGTCTCATTGCGGGCCAACAATCCTCAAATCTGTTGAAATATTGAAGATTATCTCCGAAATGTATCCATATGTCTATCTATGACGAGATAAATTATGGTTCATCTTCTACTTTTTGTCACCACTGCAATCCCACAACTCGACTTCCACTCTGATCGGTTTCTTCCTAACATTCACACTGGGTACATCGAATTCAAGAATCCTAACGCCCTGAGTGGGCCGGTACTCCGATACAATATCTGTGGCATCAGCGAGAAAATTTGAAATCGTCGTTTTTCCAGTCTGTGAGGAATGAAAATTTAATGTTTCGAATCTGGCTTTTTCCCTCTCTACGTCCTCTCAAACAAATTACTCACCGCTACAGGACCAATAACAACTATCTTCATTGGCTGCATCGTGATTACTATTATAACAATTTATTTTTACCATTATTGAACTCTTAGACTAGGAAGTGGTGGTGAAAGTTGCCATGGCAGCGTTTCAGAATCATAACAAAACATTTCATTACATGGTTTTTATTATTATTATCAACTACTAGGATAAATACCAATGACCATACAGAATAACGAGAGAAGTAATTATATACAATATTTTATGAATCTACCATTGTATGCGAGGATTGTAATTCAAAATTACTCAAGATAGAACGAAAAATGGGTAGAATATTTACCCGTCAAGTCATGATCTATGAAGGCATATCGCTCCTCTGATTCTCGTACTCTACCTTCCGTACTAATCAAGAATCAAAATGTAATATGACAATTATAAGATCATATTGGGTTTACACGAAATTATGAAGATAATGACGAATGCACTGTACTGTCACCCTGTTATTCATTTGACTCGTTTTGTAGTGAAGTATTGTGCGATTCATTACCACTGTCCACAGGATATTCGAGACCGAACAGTGCATGTAAAGCATTCTTTGCAGCTAATTTTTTCGCATCTTTCTTGTTCTTAGCTTCACCCGAAAACACTTCACCATCGATTTCAACTGATAGAGTGAAAAGAGTATGTGGTGGATTGCCTATACGATTAACTTCAACGTATGTCGTTCCAGGTCTCATTTGATTCAATAGCATAACTGGATGAATGGATGTGGCGTTTGGAGGAAGTTTTTTTTCCACAGGGACTTTTGGTTCTGGTTTCGATTTAACTGGCTGGATACCAGGGCGCGGTATGGGTACAACTGTTCCTTGATTCTGCCATTCTAGGAATAGTTTGTAGAGAGCGAAACTAGCCAAAGAGCTCCATGGAATTTCATCTGATTGTTCACTACTTCCAACTTCCATCGGTGTTGCATCAGAATCTGACTCTTTAGGGGTTTGATTGCTATCAACTTCTTCATCGACCTTAGATTTCAATGCAGCTGCGGTCATTTTCTCTAGAAGCAGAGACTTTAAAGCATTCTCAGCCGCATTCTGACGAGCCAACGGCTTTGATAGACCTTGGCCGATGTAAGTTTTGCCTTCCAACTATAATGGGAAAATTAATGATGTTCATTATTACAAACCGCAACAATGACGAACTGTATGTAGAACAAGTTCATCATTCTTACCTCAGCGTGAACGAGAAAGAGTGAATTCAACATCGATTGATTTTCGGGGAATGTGAATTGTACACCTGCTTTCATCTCATTCAATACCATGATCGCATTTTTCGGCATTAGAGTTTTCCGCAGGCGCTGGTTCATACGTAAACGCTTTAATTTTCTGTTGACTTTGCCTGGTAAGAGTGAAAATTTTTCCATTAGAATTTATTCCGTCAATGATGCCTTAATCGGAGGAAGTATTCAATTGATAAAATAGAATCAGGTACACTGTTCACACAGATTCATCAATTCACCAAGAGGCTCGACAGTGGAATACTGGAACATCACCCTTAGGAGTGAAAAATCTTCAAATTTGCGCAGTGAAATGTCATCATAACAATATTATATCCACGTATGTAAGAATCGAAACAGAATAGCGAAATTTTATCATCGAACTCACTTCCTGGTACTTTAGTAGGTTTCCACCTCGTCACATCTTTCGAATCCGTAGGCGTCTCTTTATCTGTAGGGAACCCGCTGTCATCAGATTGTGCCGATGGAGCTGATGATTCCGGCAGAACTAGCTGTGTAAGTGGAGCATCTTCTGGCGGATTATTCTGAGCAGGAAGCGAAGTACTCTGCTTGAGAATTGGCTTGAGACGTGGCGGTTGATTCTGAGTTTGGGTTTGTCCTTGATGTGGATTGATCGGATGAGTGGGGTGCTGCTGCTGCTGTTGTTGTTGTTGTTGTGACAAGGGCGTTTGTAGTGGCTGTTGTTGCTGTAGTTGCTGCGTATTTTGTGTAGGCTGCAGAAGTGCTATTGGCGACGACGGTTTGAATGGCTCGTTGATGGATATTCCACTTGACTTGAATGCGATATTTGGTTGATATTTACCCTGTAGATTGAACTGAAAAAATAGAGGGTGGGTCGCCGCTACACAAGGAACCTCTACGGTTGTACTATCTCACCAGGGCCCAGTCTCGCGTCATTGTATGTTTTCCCACCAATTCGTTTTTCACCCACATAACTTATACTCACCATGTTTTTTCTACAAAGTTTCGTCAAAGTATTCAACGTAACCCGAGTCTCCTTGGACCACTTTACATTTGAGTTTGGAGAACACAAATGTAAGAGGACAACGCCTTTCAGCTCAATGGAATAGGGTTACGAACATATTGGAGAATAATACATGATGAGTTTATGCTAGGTGAGTAAACGATGAACTTGCCCCTGGCGAAATGCACCCCCTCGGTATTGTTGCATAGCTACTTGGACCTGCTTCAGCAGGAAGGGGAAAGTCAAGGTATTCTAATTAGTTTTACATGCGGAGATAATGTCGACGAGAACCGCTGCTAGCACAATTCTTTATTGGATGTAGATTAGCGTTAAATAATCATTTTCCCAATATAATAATGCTAGTCGACGTAACCTGGATTTTCATAGCTATATACAGAATATTCGATTCATTTCTATTCATTGGTTCTATCTATTCAAAATTAAAAGTCCACTAACGATACATTTCAACAAGTAGGCTATATAAGTGCTTCATGAGCAAACTCACCGAGTTATTTCCACCTGGGAAAGTATTAGAGGGATTCATCGTTTGGTTGCGATCTGAAATCAAAGGATGAAAAAATGAAACTTGTGCAGTGACTTCAATTTTGATAAAACTTATCCAATTACTCATAATTCATAAGAATCAAAATACGTCGAACTTTCATCACGAATTGAACGAAGCGAATAGTATTGATTGGCGCTGGCAGCGCAACTATGCATACAGCATTTTCCTCCATAGCTATTCTAACGTAGTGTTGGATACATCTATGATTGTCCAGATTTAATATCAAATTATTTTTCCCGCGTGTGAAATAATTTCCAAATTAATCACTAAGCAACAATTACACTCACTGGAATGGTAATTTTGATTTCCACTGGTATTTCTGCTGCGAGTGAACATATCCGATGTAGCCTCAAGTTATAATGTTCAAATTTGGAACTTTCCTCACAGATGATATGTACAGTAAGATTTGTGAGCTTCAGCGTCATATACCGTTTTTAATTACAGGTGAATATCACGTTTGGAGTGTTCTGTTTATTGAGACGAACATATATATGTCTCTGATTGAGAATTGCGTTCGCGTGTGAGTTTGTCCAATGTTCTCAACTTCTTGATTATGGTCCTATCGTTTACCCGCTATGCACAATGCAGATATTACGGCGAATTTCGACGTAATGTTGAGGAAAGAGAAGGGGAGCGCAACACTCGAACGCCATTTTGAATAAATTAGACAGTGGATGCGTGCGCAATCACGGAAAACGCATTGCCGTACGACGCTGCAAGCATCCAGTTCGAAGATCTTTTCCATACGAGCGTTCTAGTTTGTATCAATTTGTGACGATAATTGAATTTTTCAGGATCTGACCAGTTCAGCTAGATGCAATCCTCTTTGACTACTATTTGATCAGAAAGTCCTAGCCCCTTTTGAAAATATGAATGACCTATGATGAAAAAAATACTGTTTTAACGCAATACATTCGGATGAATAAATCGAGCATTCTCTCAGTACTATGCAAAATAAAGAATTTACACAAAATTTTTTCAGGTAATATGAACATTGGTTTAAAAACGTTGTTTTTCAAGGCCAAAGAGTGAGCATCATCTTTCGATGGTTATGAAGATGTAATTAAGTGATATATCGTTGGAATTACTTAAAAAAATTACAAAGTGTGGTTCAAAATATGAATAAAATACCCAACGAATTTAAACAAATTTCAATTATTCCTTCCCTGTCAAGAAAAATTCACGAGGAACCCCGACATTTGAACCTTGTAAACCCCCCCCCCC
>JABMBR010000324.1:0-32807 GCA_018881525.1 Meteorus sp. PSUC_FEM 10030008
ACCGGAATGAACCATGGGCATTCATTGGAGGTTCCCTAGAACAAATCGATAATTCGGTATTTAGCTGATGATACAACCGAAGGAAACCATTTAAAATATCGGGAACAATTGATATGAGATAGCATTTCATTTCTAAGCAATATTTTCGTCGTCATGTGACACATCTGCTTGTATAATTATCTTACTTTCTCAGAAAACACCAATCCAGATAAATTTTATTTGATCAATTTCACTTTTCCCAACAAAGGATCACCATATAAAAACCAATTAATTCGTATATTCTCTATTTGCTTTCTTTTCTTAAATTATAAGTTATGGTAATACATGATGTGTTTCTGTATGGAGGAACATGTTGACAAGTGCATTTGATTTCACACATGCTGAACCTTCTCACACTCTCGATGCAGCTGTAGATCCCAACAAACTTACGCATTGTTCGTCCCAGCATACCTGATGGATCAAGCGATATTGTTCATTTGCAATCGTATAGAACTGATGATGAACGATATCGTACCTTATTTTCACCACATGGTATACCATCAAACGGCAAAATTGTGTGTTCTATTATTTCTCTGCCAACCAAATTCTCATACTTACACTGTAGAGGTTCGCGACAATTTTCAGGCGTAATATACATTGGGCACATGTTTGATGTCTCCTATCAGATATAATAAAACACTAATTTTAGATCAATTCATATCAATATCAACGAATGTATTTGTAAAAGCTGAATTAGTTGACCTTGGCGTAAGATTTATATCCGAAACAAGTACACATAGCACATGGCGTTATCGATCTTAATTTCGTACCAGGTGGATAAAGAGATCGAGGTACGTTCAGGAGGAAACATCGATTGGAATTTTCACTATGAGAATTTTTTGAATTATCCTTTCTATAATTTTTCACGATAAATAATTTGATTCTACTATTTCAGCAGTATACCTCAAGAAAAGTGTCAGTTGTTTGATATCTTCACGAGACCATACTAAACAATTGGTACAATGGTGAGTTTCATGTAACATTATGGAATAACATTTTTTGTCTTCATTGATTCTTCGTGGGGCTTTTCCAATTCCCAGACTGAAACACGATAATAATAGTGAAAACCAGGTCGATGTTGCAATGGAAAATCCAACACGAATCGGATTCAACTTACGATCTTCCAATGAAATGTGCAACAGCTGGATATTCTGCATAAAGATCCGAATACTTAACCATAAGTGATATGACAGAAGTATGTTGGTTGTTCTCATGCTTCTCCCGAAAAATATCTTTATCAGATGAACCCCAGGCTGAATTCATAATATTCACATGAGCAAATGTAAACTGGACAAATGAAAATGTAATTGAAAAAAATGTGAATAATTTCTTGATGGAGCTGTCGTACCATCATATTCTCCCTTCACAGATAACATCTTTCGTCTGAAATCGAGCATGAATAGTTGTTAGTGCGTTAGTTGTTTTCAAATCGATTTCATTCTATAACTCTTCCTAATCGTCTTGGTAGGTTATCATCACTTACCCAGTTGAGAATAAAATTAAGTCATATGAATCTTTCAGGAATGGAAAATCAAAATGTTTCGAATATTGTTCAAATATATTGAAGAAGCGGTCATCATGAATGAGCGTCGCTTGATTGTTATACTTCAACGGTGGATAATTGAGTATCTCGCTAAACACACCGTCTTCCTGAAATATCACAATGATGATATGAATTTACATTGGTCGAATGCTTTGGTATCGTGTGAGGAAGTGAGTGTATACTTCTTCAATTATGATTCCTGCGAAATTTATATAAACTTCAAATTTATTTTTCGGTAACGTAGCAAAAAGCATATCGATGGCATTGAAATGAAGCAAATAATTCATTACAAGACTTTCATCAAAATTCGTGTTCCAACCACGGCTGAAAGCACAAAACATCGTCGTCAGTCTATAATTGAAGAGATTGGAGAAAGAAAAGAATTAAACTTCTCAATTACAAATAATCGACAATATCATAACCCACTAAAAGCAGAGTTTCGATATAGAAACGTTGTGGAACACTGTCCTCATCACTTTCACTGCTACTCGAACTATATCCAGACGCGTCACTCCTCTTCTTTCCTATTGAAATTACATTGGAAACGAAGTAGATACCTTGGTGTTTGTTGATGTTGAACAAAATTTTACTCACCACACTCCTCAAAACGTCGCAACACACGAACTTCGTCAATTTTATTCTCACCATGAAGACCATATTGTGCTAGCTCTTTGACGTATATATTGTCTACCATGAGGGGTTTGAACAGTTTATCAAATGGAAGGTATTGTAGCATATAACTTTGCCCCACTACACCAAACTACAAATGGATTTTTATCAATAACACTTATTGTTTGTTTTGAAGACTATCAGGATGATGAAACTCACAAACGCATCTAGAGCCTCGAAATATATGAGAGCAGATTTTTGTGCTGTATCTTGATATATTATCGTCTTCCCGATTCTTTTCATCACCTGTAACGAAAGTTTTTATCATAAATCTTTCAGTCCCACTCTATATAATGATGCTACAATAACTTTCATTGGACATCCTGTGACTTGGACCCCATGTGTCAAGACGCGCGGAATAAATCGGTAAATTTTCATTGTATAAATATCTGTCAACTCGTTCCCATCTGAGATGAATTTCATCATTCCCATGTTTTATCGTAGCCGTGAGAGTATCTGTTGGGGTATACCGATGGAATGGAACTCGTTTCGATCGTCCTGATGGAACAACATAGAATGATCGATAAATTCAGATCCAATAGAGACACGTATATAATCCACATATGCAGTCTATGTATTGGATCCCAATTCTGTGCTCAGTATCATCAAAAATAAACAACCAAATGTGATCACTTACCTGATTTCCAAGGTGATCCGTAATAAGTCGCATTTTCATATGTCGAATATGACGCATTGATTACAGTCCAAAAAAGTATCTGTACTATCAAAACCTTCATAATATCTGGATTATTTGCTTTTCGTGTATTGATCATATGACGAACGATTGAACAACTCAACGCAGTGAGAGCTGTACGTGGCTGCCACATACGTGGCTAAACGAGTATCCTTCTTTGAAGAGATAATAAGTAATAAATGTTGATTTTACTTTGACCAATCCAAATCGCTAACTATTTATCTTGATGCATCCACCATTGGTTAGTAAGTTTTAAAAATATATGATTGATAATCAACACATGATTCTATGTTCACAATACAGCTATTCAAAATGAATAAACATTGGAATATTCGAGGTGATCCTATTATATGGCGCATGCCTCACACTGTTTTTACTCGATGTCATAATCTCCCAAATAATTTCAACCCTTTTGGCACGAGTGCCGGAAAGGTCCGACATTCATAGACGCATTCGCGGGGCACCTCGTACCAGGGAGTGTCGTGGCGGAAAGGATGCTCGTATCGCAAGGGTTTAGGATGAATTGTAAATTCACAAAAAAGATGGATAGAATGATGAATTCAAAAATATGCTTTTAATATCTGAGAAAAGTTGGGATGTAGTTATTACGAATTGGGAAGACAATTTTATGTTTTCAAGCTCTTTATTCGTCAGTACTGTTTAAAACAAGAATTCAAATAATTTTTGAAACAAATTAATACAATCAATTGCACAATTTTTGAATGGGTCATACTGATTCAATGATTCCAGTCGACGATCCAATAGATCATCACTGTGTGATGATCGAGCGACTCTATGGTACTGGCGTGACTACAGCTCATGATATACTTTTGCATTCTTCATCCCAGCAGACCTAGAGATCGACATAATATTTCACATTCATTGTCATGTGGATAAGCGAATGGAGGGTTACTGTCTTACCTTATTTTCACCACATGGTGTGCCATCGAGTGGTAAAATAGTTAGCTCTATCATCTCTTCGTTCATGTAATCCGAATATTTACATTGCAGAGGTTCACCACACCTTTTAGCTGGAATGAACAATGGACACTCTTGTGGTGTTTCCTAACGGACAAAAATAAAACAGTTTCTCACACAATTTGGAAATTATGCGATACATCTGTGAAAGCAAAACTAATCAACCTCGCCATAAGATATGTATCCGAAACATGTACATTGACCACATGGCGATAACGATATGATTTTCGTGCCAGGCGGATGTAGTGATCGAGGCTTATTCAACAAAAAGCAACGATTCCGATTCGTCCTGCAATGATATTAGCGTTATTATGCAGTCCCTTCTCGCTTCTCATTCTTATCTTGTATCATACATGAAAAATGCTGTCATTTGGTCGACAGCTTCTTTACTCCATAGTATACAATTCGTACAGTGAGGATTCAAATTCTGCAAGAGAGTATAACACTGCTGACCATTTTCAGCTATTATTCCCTTAGAGCAATCATCATACTTGTAAATTCCCAATCTGAAATACCAAAATAAACATAGAAATGTATAGCAAACATAGTGAGGTATTTGTCCGGCGAATTTATAATTGGAAAATTTCTGAAAGTCATAACGCGACTCTAAGGCTCATGTGAACTCCAACAATATCTTACTTGAATGCCAAATGATGCACCACAACAGGATATTCTGAATATTGTGAGCGTAATTGCACTGAGATAACTGGGACAGATGGAGCCCGGTTATCTGCGCGTTTATCCCAGAAAATATCCCTGACTATAGAATTTAAACCTAGTTCAATAACAATTACATAAATAGATTAATCACGGATGTGAAGATTCAACTTAACTCGTAATCAAATATATTACTCTAATTCTTCGACGATATTTCATACCATAATATAGAGTTACACCATTGAGAACCATCATCCGTCTGCAATCAGAAAGGAACCTTTCAATTATCTCCGCAGTTGAACTTTGTTAATGTAACATTCATCGAACATTGTAACTATATTGCAAAAGCTACTAACCCAGTAGTAAATAATATCAGGTCGAATGAATCTCTCGGGAATGGAAAGTCGAAATGTTTGGGATACTGTTCCAAAAGGGAGATCAAGCGACCATCATTGAAAAGCGTTGGTTGATTTTCATATTTTAGAGGCGGATAATTAAGTATTTCACTGAATACGCCGTCTTCCTAGAATATTGTAATAAATGTGTCGAGATATAAGAATAAAACTCTTGAGGGTGTAACATGAGTTCTTACTTCTTCGACAATGATTCCAGCCAAATTGATGAATATTTCAAAATCATCTTTAGGTAACGTGTTGTACACCATATCAACCGCATTGAAGTGTAGTAATATATTCTGTAAGACACTTGCGAGAGCGTCATCCCTGAACTGACTTTGACTGTGAATGTGAAAGATCACGTACATTGCGCCTAGTGGCATTTTCTAAGAAAATCGACAAGAATTCCATACTTACGCAAATTTGAAAATGTCATAACTGACCAAGACAAGAGTCTCAACATAGAATGGCGTTGGGGGGTCTTGACTATCCCGTAAGCTATCAGCGGTTATATCTTCTGTATCGATATTTACCACATCTGCAGTAATCATATTCAAATATAATTATCTAAACATGTGAGTTGATACTGAACTACGCAGAACATACCACTAAGTTCAGTGAATTCATGATTCTTATTTTTTTTTTCGCCATGAAGAAGGTGATGTGGCATTCGGCGAACATACGGTCCGCCGACAATGAGAGGTTGTGAGAATCCGTCCAATGGAAGCTGTATGATTGCATAACTCTGACCAACAACTCCGCTCTGGAATCATATGAATGATCGTAGCTCAATTTGCACCACACACAAATCAAACCATAATACTTACAAAGCTGTCTGTATTTTCAGAATACATGAGTGAAGATTTCTGTTTGATATCATGATATAGGATTTTTTTCCCGACTTTTTCTTTCATTATCTACAACAAATACGATGGTTATTTCAGGAATATACCTGTCTCGTGTGTAATTCAATTTTATGTGCTTACGTTGGACTTCTTATGAGTGGGCCCCCAACTTTGTTTACGTACAGTGTAAACAGGTAAATTCTCATTGAATAAAAACCTGTTCACCCGCTTCCATGTGAGGTGAATTTCTTTGCAACTTCCATCTTTTATCGTGGCCAAGAGAATATCTGGTGGGATATAACGATGGAATGGTGCTCGTCTCGATCTCTCTATCAAAGCAAAATACAATCAGAATGAATGATAACTTGATGTATCAATAGATACGTGAATACCCACATAAGAAACAATACAGATAATTATAATTTACCTGCAAGCAGGGGTGAATCGTGATTAGAATTATTACTGTGTGCCCGGTATTCAGCATTTGACATAGTCAAGAAGATTATTTGTAGAAATATCACCTGGAATACATAGCAAACTTTGGTGATATGTCCCATGACGACATTACAACGCGTATCTTTGGTACCGTGAAGGTTGTCGGCTGAATTTATACCACCGTATGTGGTTGTTTATCGTCCAAAAACGAGCATTTCGCAACAGATCATCATATCATCAATGGTTTGGATCACAGTGTGCCGGAGCATAGTATTGATTCAAGTGTACCTGCAACCATGTATAGTTAATCCAAATGTCTTGATAGTAAAACCACGATAGATATCACGTGCTCGTGTGCGACAAAAAAACCAACACATCACAATATTACGACACATGTTTTAAAAATCCAATGATGGTGATAAATATTTCCATTTTATTTTCTTTGTTCATGGAATATCATTTATCAATTATCCCTTTTTCTTCGAAAAGAGATTTTTGGGTGAATGTTAATTGAAAAATGGAGAAGTGACAACGTTTCGCAGTCAGAGCGGAAATGGATGAATAGCGGATTAAAATATTCATTCAAAATTTTTGTATGAATTAGTACACATCGGCGAAGTCAGTTCCCTTCCCTTCATTGCATCATCACATCTTCCCTTGTCATTCTTGGTAGGCTCCTCGACATCATGCATAAAGCTCTTCCATTTACGATATCTTGTACTCATCTGTTCGAGAACATCGGAATGTGTGTTAGTTTGCATACATTCGAAATTCATGTTGTTATAAGAACCTTCATCTAGCAGCGTAATTCTCTGAACATGCGTTATATTGAAGGTCATCAAATATGGATATGTTAAATTCAAAACAGAGACATATTTCAAACTACTACTGACCTCTCCAGTCACAACGTCAAATCAAGTGGAAAAATATTTTCTCTAGCATTGTTACTGGAATGTCAATTTCCCGCCATTTGATGATTAAAACGTTCAACCGTTATACGGAACCACCGAAATACAATGACAGTCATAGAACATGGTTATGTAGTTAAACTGAAAGTTCATTGTGGCATTCAAGCAATTGTGTGATATTTGAGTTCCCAATTATGATGTTTGAATAGGCAACTTTCTGAGATAGAGTGGACTGGGAGGCTGAAGATTTCGAGGTTATGTTTACAAACAACTTACGGCGTAAATAGTTACGATATGTTTTCCTAAGTTATTGAAGAAGAATTCTGTTCATTTCGGTTTAATGAGAAATGGCGTCCCCGTCAGAAGTAAGATTAATCTGAAAAAACCCATAGAAATTCGAATGATTGTTGATATTGTCATTAGTAATCATTTCATTTTTTTCAGAGTACATATGGCGATATCCAAATGAATGAACGTTATAAGAGATTGAGACGCAACTTGAAAATGACTCTGATGAAAGAAGCTGAGCGGCGAAACACAGACAATGGAGTCAGCGATAATCCTACATGGCCGAATGTATCAAGTATCAATGGAGATAATTTAGATACTAGTTCAATTGCCGTTTCACTATATTCTAAAAATGGAAGCGAAGTTGTGTCGTCCAGTACTAATATGAGGAATGTTTTGTCACATCAAAGTCAGAAAAAGGTCCTGAACACTAATACCAACATCAATAATAATAAAGAAAACATTGCTACATCAAGCGTGAAGCAATTCTCATCAACAAATAAGGCTGCATCAGCAAGTGAATTGATGCCGCCACCGAAAAGTATTGGTATTCTCGCACACTCATCGAGACACAACTCGCCGGCTAATGGTGGAAATTCGCAAATAAATGTAGGATTGCATAATATGGGGATGGGCCGCGATTATGGTATTTCATCTTCAAGTGTTCATTCATCCAGGTGCCCAAGTTCAGAACATGCTCAAGATACATCGCAGGTTGTATTTGAGAAAGAAATGCGTGATGAGATAAAAAGTGGTTTTGCACCTGTTGATAAACCAGATCGTATATTCTCCAAATGGCGCGTGATGTTGAATGATAAGGGTCAATTAATCATAAAAGGAACTTTGGAGTGTGGAAAAGTTGCACGTAGTAAGCCAGTCATTCGGAGACTTTCAGCGATAAGTGTTCAATCAATTTTCAATCACATTTATAATCTGAATGGAAATATTTACGATGAAAGGAATGAATTACCGGAATATATACGAGGAAAATTCTTCAACGGGTTTCCAGATGATTGGGAGAATGTCTATCAAGTTTGGCGAAATTTTGTTGCAGAAGGTTCGAAAATAAATTTTCGATGGCCTACACCAATCACTGATAGCGATGATGATCTCAAAAGTGAGATTACTGAAATTATATCACCACGGAAAATTGGGAGAAGGCCGAGGTTACGATCAGATTCATTGAAAAATCAAAATCACACGAAGTACTCTCCAGAATTATTAACAGCGACCAATCGAACACTCACTACTGAAGAAGCTTTTAATTGTACTCAATGTCAATGCTCCGTTGCGAATAGTGTTCGTAATGAATCAATCATTACTTCTAAAAACATATCAAAAATTGCGAACAACAAAAGTGGCAGCAACATTGATACGCCATCCCTCGATCAGAATCATCGTGTAGAATTGAATGGTTCGAATTCAAACTTTATACCATCATATAGATCTAATATCAACGTTACTTCATTGAAGGATGTTTTACCTGAAGACAAAATCAATATTATCCTCGAAAATTTGAATAGTAAAAGTTGTTCCATTGAGTATATCGATAAAATATTTCAGATGTACGATTGCTTCAGATATATTATGTCTTATAAGTCCGAAATAGAACCTGGGACAGACAGTGTTAGATCCACGAATGAGCCATCCGATAAAAATCAACCGGAGAATGGGAACGTGCCACGTACACATTCCGATGCAACTTTCACGAAATCACGCGTGAAAAGGAAGAATATATCCCAATCATCAACTGATTATGATGAAGAAGACAAAAGTCCAAGCAATGTCCAGCAAAGTATCACAAAGATGAAAACATATGTATCGAGTAGTTCAACCCGTAAACAAAGAATCCGCAGACGATTATCAAGAAAAGATTATGACAGTTCAGATTCCTACGAAAATAATGAGAATGATTCAGATTGTAATACAATAGATAGATCGGATCGACGGATATTTAAATCGCATGATCTACGATCGACATACAGAAAAACATCAACTATTGGTAGAAAGTTGAGCCACCGGCATACTGAGAAATCTGATGAGAGTGATGGCGATGATTACGTTCCAGCGAAGGGATATCCATTGCGAATCCCTGCCGGGACAAGGTCTCATGAACGAGTAAGGAGCGCCGCACACTCGATAACACAAAAAAATATTGGTGCTACTCTCCATACCAATGCTCCCCGAAATGTCGCGGTTGACACACGATCAGCATCACATCGATTTCAACGCGGGAATTTACAACCAAGTGCGAATTCTCGAAACGGTCGGGCAAGTTCGATGTCAACGATCGGTGGTTTTTTAAAAAATTATGACTCTAGTGTAAGTATTACAGAAGATGAGAGCAAAACACATATTGGGAAAAATGACGCAAGAAGACAATTTCAACCAGGAACTCAATCGAATTCACGGAATACACTTCAATATTACGATTCGAGCGTAAGTATCACAGAGGATGAATTTTGCGAAGTGCGTGGAGGGATACAAAGCATGCGGAAACAAGTTCTTCAAGAATGCAATGCACAATCCCTTCAGCAGATGTCACGAAGATCAGTCACTGGACCAGATAATTTTCCCCGCACTTCACGACCACTTGCTGACAAAATACTACCGAATTTACTATCAAAAATAAGTGAAATGGATGAAGTGTCTCGACGAGAGTCAACCCTCAATAACGATGGTATTGGCGAAACAATATCAGACGCCAACAGAGAAATTATATCGATGGACGCTGGCGAAAATCGAAATGAAATAATACACATGAATTCTCCAGAATTGAAAATGAATGGACAAACGATTGCAGAGCAGTTACCATCAAAACCTACTTCACCGGAGAAAAATAAAAAATTGGCGATCATCGATATTGTGAATACATCAATTCACCTGGGACCAAAATCAGTGTCGAAGCCCCGATTACAAAACCTAGATTCATTGAACAAAGTCGGGAATGAGTTGCCAGCAATAGAACATTTGCGACCATCGAAATCTTTGGACGACCGAAAGAGAACAGGAACTGCCACGGATGAACTATCAGTAATCACAGATCAACTGAAAGCTTTACCTAAATCCAAAAGTTTGACTGTAAAGGTACACGGCATTAACGATATGACAGAAGACAATCAATCAGTCGGTTCCAAGAGTGTCAGAATAGATAAAGAAAAGGGTGTGTTCGGGTCAGAGAACAATCCCAAACGGTTGACCGCTTGGGTACCAAAGGTGTTACAGAAATCTGGTACCGATTATGGTCTCGTCTTTGAAGGGAAGCTATTGAACGAGGCTGGTCACGTTGTTAATCGTAAATTTGCGACGGATTTTATATCCACCCGTATCTCATTGAAAACTGTGAAAACAGAGAGCGATGAGTTTTATCAACTCGTTGGTGATCTTACCGATACGAAGCATACCATGCCCAAAGAATTACAAAAGTTGTGTTTCAATGGTTGCCCATCGAAAATTCCACAATTTTGTGACAAATGGAAAAAATTAGTCCTTGACAACAGCAGTTCTTCAGGACAAATGTTGAATATTTCCAAAGATATCCAAAATATGCCGATAAGTTCTCGCGGTCGTCGAATTCTACCCCCTCTGTGTTATTGGAAAGGGGAACGAGTGACAATGAGAGATAATCAGGTAGTATACAGTCCTGGGAATTCTCAAGATTCATCACTCCTATCTGCGGAGATATCACAGCGAAATGAAACGCAAAATTCATCAAAACGCAAAGACACTAGTGCAAAAGATACAACAATTTCAACAAAAAAAAATTCTAGCGCAGTTATTGTGGGGAGAGAAAAAAGTTCTGCTGTGACTGAAGAAATGAATCCAAAAAATAGAAAAGTTGATGTTCTGAGTCGAATGCCATCCAATTGCGAATCGCATATCAGAAGAACACGAAGATCCGGGTGTACAAAGAATGAGAAACATGCTTTACAACAAGTGAATTTCAAAAGAACGTTATCACGACAACTGAGTCCACATTCAAGCGACTCTATGCACAGCGATAACGAACCATCAAAGCCAAAAAGACGACGCGCAAGAAATGACAATTCCATGACAAATTTAGAAGATAGCAATGAAAAACGGCGAGTCACACGTACTAAAGTATCAAAAAGATCGCTTCATACCTCCAATATTCATACCCTTGATGAGGGGAGGAAGAACCAAAAATATAAATCTCCGGGGCGACGGAATAATCAGAACGATAAAAGTGAAGTGCCCGATACTCGGGGAATGATTACATATAAATATAGAAAAAGAATCAATCGCGAAAGTGAATTGTCAGATGATCAAATTTCCAATATATAAATCTTAATTGCGAGCCATACAGGAATATGAAAGAGAAAAATATTTTTTTTTGTGACATACCTAACAATGAATCGTATCATTTTGTCCTTGCAAATAATAATAAAAGACAAGAATTGAAACGAATTATGTATTTTGTTTATGTGCATTCAATTTGTTTAGTACGGCGAAATTATTGTTGCGAAATGTACAATTGAGAATTTAACATCATATGAATAAAAAAAATAAAATAACCATAATTATATCCACTGTGTTAAATATGTGTTTGGAATATCACATCATCGTGATAATCGGAAGATACCTTGGCTATTACAATAGTCGCGTAATAAATTCGTTAGCTTTCATCATAAAGCGGTGTACCATCACCACTCAATGACATACTACGAGGACTTGAGTTAGTATGAGGTGTGCCTCGAGGTGATTTATATGATGGCGTACGTCCAGATGATTGTCGATTTCTTGGAGTCGATCTACCCGTTGGTTCATCATAATTTCGTGGCGTTTTACGTGTATCATCGTATCGCGGTGTATTGTTTCTGAAACATAAGCATCGGATGATCAGTTTTTGATTCAATATCTCAAACACAGTATTTCTATCATTATGTAAAATATAAGTTGCACTCACGATCCTCTTGGGGTAGTTTGCTTAAGTCGTGCCCATGCCTCTGCTGCTTTTTGCAAATCGAACGTATCGTCATCTGCATTATTCGTTGAATTAAGTCGATGTGATGATGGTGTAGATCGGTGATGTAAGCTCTGACTCGCTGGTGCTCCTGGATGCAAAAATTGATGATTGGGCGTTTGTTGTCCATATCGAGGCGTTGGTTGGGAATGATGTGGTGTGTGATGTGGCGTTTGGTAAGGTGTCATGAATGGTGTTTGTCCTGATGGGGTATATGGTGTATTTGGATATGTATGCATTCCACCATAAGTCGTTGCACCTGCAGTACCAGGGGTATGAGGTGGGTAATGATGGGGCGTTTGATTGGCCACTTGCGATAGTGAATGTAGCATATGATGCGGAAGGTTTTGCGCTACTCTAGCAATTGCTTCTGAATTCATTCCGGCAATTGGACCAGGTGTTGCATGATACGGGGTGCGTGAGGTTACAGCACCACGCGGTGTGCTTGGTGTATTTTGACCAGGTATTGGATCACGAAAGTGTTGTTTGAACCATCGAACTAAATCATTTACTCGGCTAAACATTTGACCACGATATCGAAAACCTTCCGGTGTCACAGTAACATACTCATGTTTGCAAGTATCTCGTGGTAGATATGAAATCATGAATTTGCCTGGATAATTCTTCGCTGCTGATATGATATATGGAATTTCTTTCGGGAACGCTTTCTTCTGTTCCTTTATCAATTCTTCAGCTTTATCTTTCATACCATCAACACCATTTTTATAATTCTTGAAGTCCAATAATTCTGAAGCGTATGCAGCCATTGGATTAACGTGTCGTGCGATAATTTCATCCAAATCTTCGAATTCTTCATTACCGATCCATAAACTCTGTCCTAATGAGAATGCATTACCTTTCCCTTCTTCTCTGACATCGATATGCTGATAGATATCATCAGTAACTTTCCATGTCACAGTTAAATGGTCAGCACCTTTACTACTAGGACGCACAATTGCCTCTCCAGGTTTCATTGTTCGCATTAATTTCTCAGCTTCGGCATAACTTATATTGTGAAATGATGGATGGACGATTACACGCTTGACATATGTTTGTCGTTGTTTGACTTTTTTCGTATCATCTTCTATTTTTAAATCTTTTTGTTCAGCTTCGGTATCATAAAATGGGTCTCTGGCCGGACGCCATTCATGATTTTTGTCAGCAAGATCACTACTCTTACTCGTACACTCAACACTAAATCGATCGACTTCAATTTTTGTGACACGACAATGTATAATCTGTCCTACACTAACTCTTTCCTCTGGATTTGCCACGTGCTTATCAGACAAATTTTTTATATGAATATATCCTGATATACCATTGTCTAAACGTAATCGTATACCAGTTGCTTTTCCGGGACATGCACCAGCATCGAAATGGTTCCAAACTTCCGAAAGTTCTGGAAAATCATTTTTCAAACAGAAAGGACATTGCCACAACCCCGTTTCATCATTTCTCACTGGATTTGCTTGATCAAGTTGATCACCTTGCGGTTTCCTGTGACTTATACCAACCACCGTCGCCAAAACCAATTTCCCAATGTAAAATGTCTCAGGAGTTTCTTTTGTTAAAATGTCAAAAAGCTTTTCAGGACTTGGCGACTGATATGGTGTCCTCAAATCTTTATATCGACAATTCAATTCTGCCCTAATGTCATACAACGTTATGCATTTATTCCCATAACCCTGTCGTTCTAACTCTTCTGCAAATGCATCCAAGTCCAAATCTTTCAATCGTTCTGGTGATTCTAATATCTCCTCTAAAGCGCCAGCCGGATTTGGGTCTTCATCATCATATTCTAATGCATCCACCGCCATTTTCCTCGCCCATTCATAAGTTTCTGGATGTACTCTTGAACCATCAAGTACTTCTACATAAGCTTCGGTGCTGTCGCCAAGGCTGTTTGTATCAATTTTGATGAATCCAGCACAATTTATAAAAACTTTCGGACCCATATGACATGCGGTGATCAATTGTGTTCGATTTTCCAGCCGCTGGATTGTTTGTTTCAACATTTTTATCAATGCTGCACCTTTCCTAGGCCCCAATCCACAAACGAATTGAACTAAATTTCCAGAGTATGTTTGTTGAACTGCTTTATTCACATCAACACCGACTTCATTCACCCGATTCACGAATTCCAAATATAAATTTTCCAATAAGTCCTCTTTTGGCAGCTGATCCTGCAATGTGTGATATTTCAAACAGAGTATTTCATCGTCCGGCGTACACAATTGTGAGAATTCTACCAATGGATCCTGCAAACGCCGGGCTAGAGAAATTGATTCACGCAAAAGTTCAGGATAATCACGGAATTCGGTTACTCCTTTATTGCTATTCGCATATATTTTTGCCAAATCATTATCCAAAATTTCCACCTGTATCAAAGGAAACTGTTCTTCGTCAGTCAGTTGTATGAGACACTCTTTAATATCGCTCGATATCATCAATGCTTCTCTCGATTCACCACCGATCACTACAACATGAGGTTTTTTAGTTGAAATGAAATTCCGTATGGCCAATAAATCGGCTTCTTTCAACATCTTTTCATCTTCTCGGAAGCCATTTTTTCTCTTGAGCAAATGCGGTAATCTTAAATAATCAGTACATTCGCCGTTTGGCGCAACGATAGAAGCAAAAGACGCTTGACTATGGTCGGGCACGTATGAAATCGCCATGACACGTATTCCTTGAGTTGTATCCCACTCTTCATCTTCTTCTTCCGGGAATTCACAAGTATAAGGTGCTGTTTTTATCCAATTGAACATTTTTTTGCAGCATGCACGCATAACATGTTCTTTTGCTTCTGTTATAAGATTCGCTTTCAATTCCTTTTTCAAATCGGGAATAACCATTCGTGTCAATGCCATTTCAACACTTCCCATTCTTAAATTATTCCAATCTTGTACATTTTTACTGAATTCATCCCGTATATAAAGTTGTTTCATTTCATCAACGTAATTGCTACTGGTATTACCCTCAATTGTATCGCTGAAAGTAATCTCAATGAGTTTATCCTCCTCAGCCATGGCTAACTTCAAATATTGATCATCACTTAAGTCACGTACAGGTTTGTGTTTTAGATATTTCATCGTATAAATTGGATGATTCTCGTCAATTTCTTTGATACCTGTCTTCGTTGGCCTCACGGTTATTTTTGCACGTTCCATGTACATTTCCCTGACGCATTTCCTCACCAGAGGTTCACGTGCAAGTTGAATGGCTACCATTAATTGCACCGCTTTTAATACTTCATCGGGGTTTTTGAATTTCAGGCCGAGAAAATCTTGTGCAACTACACCGGGCTCCACCGGCTCTTGATCAACTTCGTGCCGTTGGTAATTGTCTCGCAAATTTTCAGCAAAATGTTCAGGACTCAAACCGAATTTCTTGGCAAATGTATCCAACCCCGCTTTTTTACAAATTGCATATGGTCCAGTTCTAACTGCTTGTTTCAAGGTATCCTCCAAATCTTCTTCTTCCTCTACCTCTATCTCAGCCTCAGGCGGTGGATCTCCATTTTCCTCAGCTTCCAACAATTCTTTCCGACGCTTTTGTAATTTTTCTGATCGTTTCTGCTCGCGTTCTTTTTTTCGTACGGCTTCATGCATTGCTGGAATATCATGGCTATAATAAAGCATAAAGTGATGATGAACGTCATTGAGCTCTTCACTAGTTTGCACATTTTTCAATCGGTAGATATCTTCTTCTTTTATCACGCGAACGCTATCAGACAATGGTGCATCAGGATTTTTCATTATTTCATCCAACTGGAAATTCCGCATCTTTTCAAATAATGCGAGAAGATTTTCTTTCCGCTGACGCAGTTGGCACCATTTCGCATCAAATTTATATACTTTCCATAGATCATTCATATTCAATTCTGGGGTGATATACTCTTTCCGATAGAATGAAATGAATGGTACTTCAAAGAGTTGATTGCGCATCAGATCCAACGCTTTCTTTATTTTCCCAATTGTCTGAGGCCCCTTTCGAGCGCGTTCCTTATCTGCATTCAGGTGTGCATCTTGTACGGAAATGGACGGTCGGTTAAATGCCTGTTGATAGATCCACTCTGCTTCATGATCCAATTCATCGGAACCTTCAGGAACTGGTGTGAGTGGCGTTGAGCGAAGCTGCATTCGTTCAGGAAGATCAGAGTTACGAATTTCATTGTCCATATCAGTGAAATGCCCACGTTTGAGTTCACTTGGTTCATAAATTTCGAAAATACTTCTCTTTGTCTGTTTCTTTTTCGGTGTTTTCTTACGTCTACGACGTCTCTCACCCTCACCATCATCCTCCACATATTCATCTTCCTCCTCATCTTCATCTTGATCGTATTCTCCTTCATCATACTTTCCAAAATGGTCATAGTCAAATTCAACACCGAATATATCTTGAGCTTCTTGTAGAGCAGCATCGGAAAAAATCGGTTTTTTCTTCCGCCTTTTTTCTCCAATTGGTCTTCCTTCGTCATCCACAATAAAATCATCAGCATCAGAGTATTCTCCTTCGCTGCCCTCTTCATCGAACGTATCTGGTTCCTGTCTATGACTCCTTTCACTTCTCCTCTCATCCTCCTGAATGAAGCACGAACAGATATAAAAGATCATGCTCATCAATATACGAAATTCAATTATATTTCTTATTAGGAAACTGATGATGCAATCACTTGCACACCTATTACATAAAATATAAAGCATATGAGAGTACGTACATCGCCAGAACCGCCTTCGAATAATTCATTCGCAATAGCATCTCTCTCTTCACCAACACCCTGGTCCTCTTCGTCATCCGATTCTTTATCTTGAATCCGTTTTAATCGTTTGAAACGTTTCTACAAACAATTTTCTCGTTCAAATACAATAAGAATTATCTTATAACAATGCTATCGAGAGTGTTATGAATGATTTTTTTACCCTTTCAACCGTGATACCAAGATTCTCTTCAATAAGATCATAATCATCGTCCTCGAGTCGATCATCATAATCATCATCATCACTTTTTTTACGCTTTTTCGATTCACCAGAAGCATCGCTGTCTTCTCCCTCACTTTCTTCAATCGGAGCATCATCAATCAAATCTTTCAACTCCTCCCTTAGTCTGTCCTCGTCATCTATACAAATAGTTAATTCACTTTGAAATCCATTTACATGTATCGGAATGTCACATTAAAGGGTAATTAGGCGCAATAAGAAACTATGGAAATGACGACTGAGTTGCGCATATTCATACATTGGCTTGCACCAAAATATGTCCGTAGTGAAAGTATTATGATTGAGAACAAAAATTTACCATCTTCTTCCTCATCGCTTTCCTCTACTGCTTTCTTTACCTTCTTCTTTCTACCATGTTCTAACTCTTCTTCTTCCTACAATCGCAAAATTGAAATTGTTAATCAATTAACCTAGAGAACGATCGGCATGCATCAAAACGCCAATTGCATTTAAATATTTCGAATGTACATTGCACCATATGGTCCGCGATATTTATGAGAATATAAGAGAAACTCACATCACTTTCTTCTGCCTCAGAATCGAGAAAATCCGCCATTATTAATAATTATCAAACAAATCAAAATTAAATTAGACTGGCGGAGACTACAGACAAAGTAGCTTTCGTCTCGTCCGGGAAGCTAGCAAAACAGCGGAGAGGGGATAGCATTTGACGGTTTTATGGGGAGACGTGAAGTATGCTGGTTCGATTGTAATTACGGAACCCAGTGCTACCAATAGTTAAAACCGTTTAGATTTGTAGTTAGTATGCAGAAAATTTTCAAGTTGACTCTTCGCGCGCCACAAGACGTCTATTATTGAGAGATTTTACCGAAGATCTGTTATCCAAGAAATGTGGATGGATGAGCATCACTGTCTCATCTTGGTATGTATAAACTGGCATGCCATACATGAATTCATTGATAAATATGTGGAGTTGGGCATCCCTGTGTATGAAGCATGTGTTATGAAGTTTATGTAACTTCAGTTTAATAAAAAAGTGTCAGTACTGATGATAAAAACCGTATTGGACGAGCAGGAACAGGTGAATCGCTCTCGCAATATCATACACACTGAAATATTTTCTAAACAAACCGAATAAAAATTGCAAAAATTTGGAACTACCATAAACAATGATTATTCGAATGTTATTCATAACCTCTGGCCATATTAATAGGTTCGAATTCAGCATAGGCAGATAAGATTGACAGAATGGGTAGCAGTCAAAGTGCCCGGAAATTAACAATCGACAATGAAGATGGATTTATTCAAATATCAACTGATTTGGTGGAGAGGTTAACGCATGGTAATAGAAACACAACTACTTCGTCAGTAAACGTTGAAGCCGGTGATTCGAATAAAACCGAATCATCCGGGATTGATGGTATTCCACAGACAAAAGCACATCCTGTGGAAACACATAGAGTATCGCCACCAAGTGCCATCCCAAATCAACCACATCCTACACACCAATATCCAGAATATACAATAACAGCTTATAAAGTACAGCAACAAAAAGAAATGGAGCTGGAAGCCCAAGATAAATATTGGCAAAAGCGATTAGCCAATTTGAAGACACAACATGAGCATATCAATAAAGTTTTTCATGATGAATATAAGAGAGCTTTCGATGAGATTGCTAATGCACAAGGTAATTTGAATGAATCTTGGCGATCCGATACGACGTTTGACCTTCAATGTCTTTGGCACTATTCACATGAATATGACGATAGTTATCGGATCACATCTTAAGTTGAATAATCGGTTTTATTCAGAATGTTTGTTTCTGCTATTTTTTCTTTCACTTGCCATGATATTCATTCAATCTTTCGAATGGGATATTTATGTGAAACATCACAGATCAATATTGTGTTTTGCATTTCATAGACTGCAGAGGCAGCTTCGAATAATCGATTTTTGATTACAGGTAAAAAAACTATGAATCTTGACTCAGTTGTGCCACCGTGTGGCGCGGATAAAGCCAAAGTTCTAAAGTGCTATCAGGAGAATCCACGGGAAATATTGAAATGTTCGAGTGTTCTCAATGAATTCACCAATTGTGTAGATCAACGTCGTTCGAATATTATCGCGGCTCGAGGTTGAAGAACGAATGAATAGTAATCATACAATGTTGTTCTGGAAGAGTTTTTTCGTTTCAAGAAACGTTACACGAATATAAGTAATTTGTTTATATCCTGTCCACGGAAAAATAAATGGAATGAATTATGTATAGGTAAATAAAGATGCTTCGTTAATTTATGATGTACAGCTATTTCTGTCCGATTCTTGATTGTCGTTTTCATCTATAAACCGGTCACAGAAGAATGAAAAAGACTCAGATGAATGAAAAAAATGTTTTTTCGTCCATTTCGTTCCATAAATATTCCCATTAAGTCTTGGCATCTTTCTTTTCACGGCCCGCATTTGTATTTCCCTCGAAAAATTTTGAAGACATGGCATAAATAGCAAACGAAGGGAATGAGTTCCTTCTACTAACATCAAATCTGAACGTCTTAATATCTTCTCACAGCTGACCGCGGAGGAATTCATGAGAATCAGTGATGAGAGAAATTTCGCACTGCAGTGTTATTTTCGGGTTCGAAGCTATAATCTATTTGTAGCAGCTTGGTGGAATGCGAAAATGGTAGTCCATGAAAATCTAAATGTGTATCATAATTAAATTTACTTATATTTATTTATTCAACATCGTGTCGTTCAGTACATGTTTACCATAAGTCATAGAGATAGTAGACGTATATGTTTTAACCATGGAATAAGGCGATCACATATTTACAACGATCCATTCAAAACAACACAATCATTGTACAAAAAAAAACAAGTGAATGTAATGTTCCCAATGTTAAATGAACAATTCCAGGAAGATTAGTAAACTTATAGAGTATTAATTTTTGCTCTATTTTATAATCAGGTGTTGAAACGAGAAGAAAGAACCGTCGGTATGGAAGGTGTGATGAGTTAAGCAATAAAATGTATTTAGTTTAATATGAACCACTCATCATATTGGAAAAATTCATAATTTGTTCAAAAACGAATTAGTAGAAAGGATAAACTCTTAATCGCTCTTTTTATCACCGCCATCAGCCTTCAACATTTTTGCATGTTCCTCTGACAATCGATCGTACTCTTTTGCTAATGAATCAGCTTGCGATTTCAATGCTTCTTTATCTTTCCTTTCCTTTTTGAGTTCACTCTCGATTTCCGCATTCTTGGTTGCCATATCTGACAATTGTGATTTCAGTTCGGAAACAATTTTATCGTGAGCTTCATTGCTATCGTTTTGGGCAGTCTCCCCTTTCTGTGATAAAAGACTTCGCGCAGTGGTGGTGGCTGATTGGGCCTGACGCATCGCCGCTTCACTCTGAGCTAAAAGAGTCGCTTGAGTCGAAATAAGAATAACCAGACGTCGGATTACCAAACTCAAGAATAGAGCGAAGCCAGAGATGTAAAAATTCCTCTGTGCGCGGAACAAACGCATATTTCCTGTAAAAAAAAATATGCTTACGTTTTGGATTATCTTTGTCCATTGAATCGTCAATTGAATCATCTCAATAGACTCAAACAATGTATACTAATCAAGTGAATTGACAGAAGACAGATTACCTTGCATCTCCGCATCCAAGTGAGCATGATCTGTATTTTCAGGACTCGAATATTTCTTCATTTCTCTAATAGCATCCAACAAGAACAGAACCAAAATAGCGAGGAGAACTAGGAAATACATTGATGCCTGGTTACTTAAACTCTGGAGGAACCTGGACTTGAAGAATTTTTGCCATCTTGTTGGTGATGCGATTGGTAAAACCAATAGCAATACGATGAAAACTTCAGCATAGAGAAATGATGCAATCAATGTCCACTGTAGACTCATGATTGTGTGATTGTTGTTCGATCAGCGGCTTGGATTTTTCAATTGGATTAGACCTGGAATAAACTGATAAAACATACATTATGTGCCATATTCTCTCAATAGAAAATTCAGGTAGCTTGCAAGCAAATATATCTCATTCCAACGACACTAATCCTAACCCCAAAACGTAATTATTTCTTATCCACTGTTTCAAGAACCGTCTGATATTTTTTCTAATAGATTTCGCTGAATACCCCCATCTATAATGAGCTGATATTCACACTTGTACATCACGATTCCAATCGAGGAAAGAATAATAAAAAAAACTGCGAAACGACATGAAGTTTTGATGCAAGGCGATATCAAATTCAATAAAATTCCAGCTTCCTTGATCAAAACGTCACTCATGCCGGTGCAATACCTTTTCAAATGATGTGGGAAGGCAAATAGTTAACAATCGCGATTCCTATCGACGAGGAAAGTCATAAGGAAATTTACATACTGAGTTTACCCACTATAAATGAATGATATGAGAATATTCGCATAATGCGAGCCGATTATTCAAGGTATGAACTTACACGTATGGGCTCTCTGCTAAGATTGTTACTGTACTGGTAAATAATGTTACGTGGATCTTCGGATAATGTTCAAAGTGCGGCGAACCGTTCATTACTCATACAATTGTATATAAATAAATTTCGAAATAAATTACGTCATTCAGAAGACAGACTGATGTGAAATATTTTTTTTAATGCTGAAAAAATATTTTTTTTATATCCGAATATCATAAGATTACCTGGATGCAATTGGTTGGTTGGAATCTACAGGTTCTTGATTGGAGCTACCAGCCAATCTAACATCTGATAGGATCTGTTGACACCACTCAACAGAAATAATATTACATTCAGTGGTTCACAATTGAATCTTGCAAAGTTGGTAATATGAGAATGAGCAGGGAATATGAATCAATACATAGAATTGATTTTTTGAAACAAACGTGATTCAAATAGACTCACCTTTTATTCGCAAATTGATGGAACTGTTTCAAATAATTTATCATTCAAGGAATATTACTAATGATTATCAGATACTTGATTGGATGTTTGAAGAATATAGGTTAATTGGTCCATATGTGGAACCAGTGGCGCCACATATGTGTTTGCAGTATTTCAAATCTGGTTTTCCATCAACCGACGAGATCGTATTGTTCTTCTCAATATCGTTCTTTCAGCTCTTCAATATTCAATACCGTTGTCAATCTTTTTCTCTTTGTGTCAGAGTATACAGTACTTCTCGAAAAACTGTAGGGATCGTCTCGCTATAAACATCCGCCATTGGTTACGGTAAGGTGGGATTTTTTTGAAAATGTCGCGGTAATTACCGCCATTTCGTATTCATTCGATCAGTTTCGACTGTGCCGAATCGATTTCTTCAATCGATATACTGGGAAAAATCGATCCAAATAATTGAATCAACCATAAGCAAGGATTGAACGTGAACTTCTCATGCTCTCAAGAATCTGTTTAGAATAGTGCATTTCTCAACGTGAGATAATGCCGACACAGAAAAGTAATGTCCTCACGTATGAGGGCTGCAATTATATGAAATACAGATTGCTGCTTTCAACACTGTCGGGCAAACCTGTGAAAATTATTAACATACGAAAAAATCATGATGATACTGGATTGAGAGGTTGGGTTTGAAGACACAGTCTACTAATATAAGTGATACTAATCTATATCTTGGAATATTTCAGAGTATGAAATGAGTTTGATTCGATTATTGGATCGAATGACGAACGGATCCATTATTAATATTGATGAGACTGGTACCACACTCTATTACTGCCCAGGACTATTGATGGGTGGTGTTTTGGAACATGACTGCAATCTACAAAGAGGTATCGGTTATTATTTAGAAGCCATCATGGCTCTCGCACCATTTTGCAAGAAACCCATTGACATAAAATTACGCGGAATCACTAATAACACGACAGGTAAATATTGCGCCCCTCTATATCCAGAAATATTACTTCCATTTGTTCATTAAATCACGTGTTCGTTTCCTATGTGCTTCAAGATCCCTCGGTTGATAGAATCAAATCGTCTGGATTACCAGTATTGAAAAAATTTATCGTTGGTGATGTAGAATTGACTATTCGCAAAAGGGGAGCTGCACCAGATGGAGGAGGAGAAATTCATTTCACTTGTCCCATTCTCAGAAATTTGCGAACGATACAGGTGAAGTATTCAATAGATAACTTAACGAGATTTAATAAAATTCAATTCCTGTGATTGTGCGAAAATTCCTTGCTCAACTAATATTGGATATCCATCTTTGAATCGACAGTTTCAAAATTCTGGTATGATTAAAAGAATCAGAGGATTGGCGTGTAGTATACGCGTATCACCAGCAATTGCAAATCGCATGGTGGAATCTGCAAAAGGAGTTTTATTGAAATTCTTGCCTGATATTTATATACATACTGACCATTGTCGGGGTGGCACCGGTGGCAAATCACCTGGGTTCGGTATTACTATCACAGCTGAAACTAATAATGAAGTGTTTTTGAGTGGAGAGGCCTTTTCACCATTGATGACGACAGGATCTTTGCCATGCGTGCCAGAAGATCTCGGTAAAGAAGCTGCAATGAAGCTTTTGGATGAAGTATATAGGAATGGATGTATAGATTCACCATTCCAAAGTATGACAGCATTATTCATGGCATTGGGGAAAAAGGATGTGTCCAAAGTACTGGTGGGACCATTGACTCAAGCAACGTAAGAATTAGGAGTTAATCAACACTATGGTGTCACCAATTCCATTTTTCAGTAATTTGTCGGTATTCTTTATGAGGTCACAACTCTTTTGTTTCAGTATTCAATTTTTACGAGACTTGCGAGATTTCTTCGGTGTTGTATTCAAACTGGAACCTGCGAGAGATGAAGAAGATCAGGATATCGTTTTAGACCAAGTCCTCATGACTTGTGTTGGTATAGGATACAGTAATTTGAGTAGGAGAATGTTATAGTTCGTTGAAGGTTATACACATGTAAATATGTATTCTTTATATATTCATAATAAAACATCGCATAAACTTTATTCAGTATTTCAATGAAAATTGTTGAAATTGTGTCGGTTTTGTTGTCCATGATTTGAAGATTGTTTTTCTTAGATGACTCCATGATTTTTGATATGCAGTGGACCATTGTTTATAGTCATAATAAGTCATCGCCTTCGGATGTGACAGCAGCTGCGGAGTGTATGGATGTTTGTCAAGTGTCTGCAGGAATCTTAGGAGGAGTGACTGTTTTGTCACCAGAAGGTTACTTCCTCTCTTATTTTTCGTTGCTCCTTGTTTACGACCATCTACAGCTACTTCATGATCTCTAAAAACGAAAAATCGCAGGTAACTATAATCGCGAATTCAAGAAATAATCAAGTTTATCAAAAGATATTTTGAAGCTCAGCATTATTTCCGATGACCGAGAGACTTGAGATGTCTTACCGATTTGACACTGAGCACCATATAATACTAGATGAACAAGGGTTTATTCTGTGGTGACTTTTCATGTGGGGAAATATCATAGAAGATTGTATGATCTTCGGCGCTATGCATTCGAGATTGTTGAATCTTCTGTACAAGCCGCGCTCAATAGCTTCAAGGGAAAAGGGACATCCTCCACCAATGACAATAATCTCCATTCTTATCTTTGGAATGAGTAATGACAAAAGTGCGCCTTGAACTCCGAGAATATTCCACCTTTAAAAATAAATACTCCTGTCATGGATACGTTACTAGTAAGAATGAAATTAACCTCTTCGCAACTCTTTTGCTATTTTACTTTGCCATTTTGTCGGAACACGACAAGCTCAGTGTAGCATCCCCACGTCCAGGTTTGGTTCGTAATGGACCAACCACATGATAATCCACGCCGGGTAAATGACAATCTTGCTTCACTTCAGTTTTTACACATTTTGCACCGGTTCTATGAACGTCTTCAACCGCAGGGCATCGCTTTTTTTGAATCGTCACATCTTCATCAAATTTTTTATCATTATCTACTCTCATAATTTTTATTGGAAGACCACTGAAATTATCGATTGTTTGAATTCCAAGTTTTGGAATTATCGAACAATCGCCACAAGGTGTTTGACTGCAGTAGAAATAAAAAGATACATTGCTTTTCAGTTCAATCTGTCTATTACTATTCAATATGAATGCGTCACTTGTTGCTGATGAAAATAATTGATCGATTTGATCGTACATATAACGTAATAAGGCACGTCTGGTAAGTATTTCTGCATGTGAATCACTCAAACGATCACCAATGTTGTATAAATTAGTTTTCATTAATTCATTGGCGCCTAAACATTTTGTACCTGTTGCTAATGAAACAACATGCATACTGCTCTCGTTTCTTAACACGACACAAGCTAATACTGTCCACTCACGATCACTCGGTTTCCCGGTTTTTTTCAATGAATTGTACTTATCAAGACATAATTTTGCTATTTCATCTCCAAGGTTCGACATACTTGTATTAATCTAATGTTAGTGTGTGAAAAAAAAAATGTTGTTTGTATATATTGCTTCCTCCTTGCAATTCTCAACAATGTCAGTGTAAAATTCAATCCAAGTTACACAACATTATCCGGGTTCCAGGCGTATTTCTGTTGTGGTAATTCTGATAACCGTTTCATTTGATCCTCGTCTATCTCAAAATCTAGTTTAACATTATCAATAATGTGTTGCTTTTGTATTGCTTTTGGGATTATACCTATAGTTAGGAAGAAGTGAAAAGATATTTAATAATTGACATCACAAAGTGAGGAAATAACATGAAGATAAATACCGATTCCCTGTTGCAACGCCCATTTCAAAAGTAATTGGGCTGGAGAAACACTGATTTCTTCGGCAATACAACAAACAACTGAATCTTTTAGCAGAGAAGTTTCATTACTAGTCCCTAAGGACGAATATGCTTGGACATGAATCCCCTCCTTATTGCAAAACTGACGCAGCTGTTCTTGTCTGTAATGAGGATGGCACTCGATCTGTTCCCAATAAATTAAATGAATGAAGGATGGAACAATCAATAAAATAGGATAAATGTCTTTATATCCTACTTGATTCACAGCTGGTCTTACACCATGGCACTCTTGAAGCAACTGTTCTAGATGTTTGACAGTGTAATTCGAAACACCTATAGACCGCAAAAATCCTTGAGATTTCAAATCAACCAAGGTCTGCCAAGTGATTGATCTTAATTTAATGTTATCAGATGAACTTTCAGGGATCCTCGTAGCGCCAGGCCAGTGAATCAAATATAAGTCAATGTAACTTGAACCTAAAGCTCTCAAAGAAGTCTCCACAGCATTTCGAATTTGTCGTGGATCACCATGTTCACTTGGAGCTAATATATCACACACATTCATTCAGATAATCTGAGCATCAAATAATCTGCAATAAATTATCTTTATAGTATACCGAGTTTTGTTGTCAAGAAAATATTCTCTCGTTCCAGACCATACTTGTTCAATAATCCACTACTCAAAGCATAACCTATATCTTCCTCATTCCTGTATACCGCTGCAGTATCTAAAATGATTCCAAATCATAATATTGATTGCGAAAATTCATATAAAAAATAACATTTTCAGATATTCTCATATGTTTCTATAAATTTATATGCATGTATGGAATTTCCTTTCTAAATACCAATTGAACGATATCCAACATTCAAAGCTTCATCGATAACGTTGTGTATCCTGTTCCGGCCAGTAATCCGAAAAGTTCCGACTAGAAAAATATGAAATGCGTTTGTCAACGATCAATTCTGATTAAACTTTCAATCCGTAAAATCAAACATGTGGCACTGTATGAAATATGAATTCCAATTTACATAAAGATAGTACAAATGATAACGTACTTCCTACAAGTGGCATCTGAAATCCACTTGAGAGTTGAACATATTGGCTGACCGCACTCATAATTGGATGAGCAGAATAATATCTAGACAACGTATGAAGTTGAAAAATTGATGGTCATCAGTATGTTCAATCTAATACGTGTATTATAATCTAGTGAAAGAATGAATGTGTGATGAAATCGTTGGAGTGATTAGGTAGATTACGATTTTTAAAGGTCGTTGCTGGGCAACTAGGAATGTCAATATAGTGGCGCCACCTGGACATCAATCTCCAAGAATACAATAATAATAAAAAAAAAATAAAGAATTGGAACGTCATTTTCCACATTGAAACAATACTCGGTGCTATGCATGCCTCCGGATTACCATTGAGGTCAATTAACATATCTTATTGAATCAATGTTGATATGGATTGAAAAGAAAAATAAAATTTGATACATTTTCATTATTTTCTTTATTGAAATTCAACATTTCGGTCCAATCAAAGACAATCAACTCTTTCTCATAATCGGAGTATGAAAAATATTTTTCCATTCATTATTTTATTAATCATGAAAGATAGCAGACTGAAGATCTATAATAATGGTGTTCTGATGATATTATCATCTGTACAAATCTTTAAATATTGTATATATTGGTAATGAACTACAGTAATATGGTGTCAAGATGGTAGGACGAACTTGACATAACTTCCTTAGAAATCATCTTTCGCTTCTACTTTTTACTTTCGGGGGTTTTTTTTTCTCGCTTTCACTACATAACTTTGTGTTATCAGAAAAAAATGGTGCGTTACACGATTTTACATTTTGAAATATAAACGTTTTACATTTTTGGTGATAGTAAAGCTTTTTGTTTTTATTGCTGCAGTAGTTTCTCAAATGAAAGATAAATCACCTATGATTTTCCATTTATTTTTCTTTCACACCATACACATAAAACTCAGTTATTAACATTATTTTTTTTATCATAACTATACTTTCTCATAAGTTCTAGTTGATTTATTCAACATATGATATATCTATTCAATAAAATATGTGATATTCATCTGTCTATCCATCTAATTATTCTTTTTTTTGTCTCCATTCGCAATTTTTCGTTTCTTTTTCTTTCGACAATATGTAACATTGTTTTTTCATCAATTTAAAAATATTATATTGTCTCTAATCATAATCAGATCTGCATATCAGTGTGGAGTAATAGTGGAAAGAAAAAGAATCAAATATATTCATAAATCAGTAATATTGCCACAAATATATCCTGCACGTTTTCACGGTACGTGCCCTTCAAATAAAATATGAACTTGTGATGAAACTAAAAACGGAAATAATTGAGATTTTTTTTTTTTTCGACTATTAACTTAAAACTTTAATTAATATATAATAATAATGATCATCACTACGATCTCCAATCATTCTTTCGATATATTTTTTTCGCTCCTATATATTCTGTATATGAATTATCTATATAAAACAAATTGGTGTCTTTGTATTTTCTAATGGATTACACTTCTCTATCCAGAACGGAGTGAATCAAACGATAAATTTCTCTCTATACTAGGAACAACTCCAAAGACACTTTCATTTAGATACTTTGAAATCTGATATTATCTAATATGAACTTTTTTTTTTCAATTGATCAATCTGTCCAGAACATGTGTACGATTCGTTTATACATAGTTCATCTGCATAAATTTTCTCGTTCTCTTTCAATAGTTACGTACAATATCAATAGAGTGTAACATATTCGTTATGAACTTAAGTAAATTGCAAATCACTCATTCATTCCATGTTAATGCTTTTCTCTTCTTCCTGTATTAGTTTTCCATTTTGCTCATCGAATCTAAGCATTTTTATATACATGAAAGACGAGCTACCATTATTATTAGCAAAGTGCCTTTCGCACACTCACCATTCATCCATTAAATAATAAATGGGAGCATTTATGAATAGATAAACAATTCTTCTGGATTCAATTGTGCGATAATAATTTTACATATACATTTCAATGGATCGCTAAACAATTCTTATAATTACAAATATGGCAGATCTAAAAATATTAATTGTTTGCGAATTTTTTTTTTAATCCATTTCAACTTTTTTTTTTCGCCAGTATGATAATTGCAATAAACAATTTTCATTAAGTAAATCAATCTCACACACAATTGCTCCGTATTGTATATTTGTGAATTCACAAAACTAAACATACGATTAATTTTCGTTTTATATAATTAGAATCTATATGACTTATCAATTAATAATTCTCAAAATTGCGAATGTGTTAACAACGGATAACGATCCCCATGTGCCTCTGGGATAATGATTGATAACTGTTATACAATTAAACAATAATCTCTCCCAATATCTTCTCTTTCTACGTCGCTTCTGTAATGTTTCCATAGAATATGTGCTAATTACTTATTCCAAAAAGGACTATCGGATGAATGAATTAAGCAGGGAAAAATCATAATAAAATAATAATGTTTTGATAGAATCAAACTAAGTGTAAAGAAGAGTGTTAAACAGAAGTGGGAGATTTTCTATTTTCCCTTCTCGCACGAGCATCCGTAAACAAAACGTATTGCACTTTCTCAGCTTGCAGTTTGTTGATCGACTCACGTTCACTGATAACTTCATTCTACTTCTTTTCTTTTTTTTTGTTTTGCATTGAATTTTTTGGGTTTTCTCTTCGACTTATTTTAATATTCAATTCATGTAGTGGCAACGAATTTCCAATGTAGAAATGCATTCTATTTTCGTATACCTTTACCATTCACCCTTTACGCCATTTATGAATGAGATAATCGAACAATCAACTTAGTTAATTAATTAAATCATAATTACAATTGAAAAACATAAAATCCGCCAAAATTAATATTGCATCTACTACCCACGTACAATGTGACGGTGTTTCATTCAATGTTGGATGTATAACGATATATCAATGAGAATATTGGATGGAAATTAAAAAAATTTCGACTATCAATATGATCAACTTGTCGATATATCCATTACACTGTTCTCTTGCTGCTACATAAGTACTTCAAATGCGTGACATTTCCAAAGTGAGGGCCGACAAAAGTGATGATGACGTTGACAAATATCAACCAGCTGAATTTTCACGATGATCATTGCATGATGATTGCGTCAATACAGCAAGAAAATATCGCATACACTAAGTCGAAAGTATGATCATAAACTATTCTAGATTGGGATATATAATCTTGTGTGTATTCATGTTGTGTGTGAATGCAGTATGATCTAATGTTGCGTAAGTATATCTGATATGTTCAAATAACAATCGTATTTGGTTGTAAATATTTTTTTTTTTTTTTTTTCGTTTTTTGTTTGTTTTTCTTTTTCATAGGAAGACAGGATGGATAAGCTTGACGAAGAAGGGCTGGTGACGCGTGGACGGCGAAGGCTCTCGGCTGGGTGGCGAACCAATCATACGCGGATGCTGTTCCAGAGTCCAGGTGTTAGCACGGGGCGAGTGGATTCCATTGTTAGCACTCCAAGCCTACAGGCCATGGACAACCAGGGTTAACAAGAAAGAAAAAAAAAACAGTATTGTTAGTAATTTGATTATGATTTGTTGTCTCTTATCGACGTTTTTTAACGACGTTAATGTAATATTATATAAGTTATCACTGTTTTTTTTTCTAGATAGCTTGTCAGCTTGAAGAAATTAAGTTAATGAAAAGCAATGCTCTCCCTATCCATTAATAAATGCATCGTCTAATAAACTGCAATAAACAATACAAATACGGTAATCTGTATGATTATATACTTGTGTTGTTTATGGAAGTTGAATTTTGAGAAAATTGAATAGTAATGACAGTAATGAGTGGAAATTACATTGCTTTGCACCATTATCAAATTATTAAAAAAATTATTATTAGTGTAAAAGCAATTTGATTTTTATGTATACAAAAAAATGACAAAAGGTTACGCACAAGAAATTATTCGAATTCATTAAATATTTCTCTCATTCATTTTTCCTCATTTTGTGAATTCTGATATGTGAAAATGGATTAATAAACAAAAAAAATCAGCGATAAAGAGAAAACTGCGCCACTGTTACATGTGTCACGCAGTGCGATCATATATATTGTACATACATACACATGAATAAATACATGTATGTATAGTTTTTAATGAACACAAATTGAACAAAGACAATTATACATTTTTGATTATATGGCTCGTGTAACCCTCCCCGCGCATAGGACAGGCAAAAGAGACTAGAGAGTGTAATCTATAGGTATTTCAAAAAGTTTTGTTAAATATATTAATGTATGATTGAAAAAAAAAGTTGTCATTCCTCATATTAGATTTTTTTTTGAACTCGTAGAACTAATGTTCTATTAATATGAGCTGCATCCAGCTCATATTCGGATGCATGTATGCACGAGATCATTGATCATTAAAATTACATCCGAGCTCTGATGAAGTATGAAAAACCTTTCCATATCTATTTGTAATACGTTTGTTTTTATTCATTCAATTATCTGTTTTTGTTTTTGTTATTCATAAGTTATTTTGCCATTAACAAATTGAATAAGTTATTTCTGAATAATCCATCGATTATAGAGGCAGCTTGGGTGTGCACCTGCCACCAACATAGCAGTGCTAAGTGAGTGACAATAATGTTTGAAATAATATTAAAAATTATATATTAACATGAAAAAAGAAGAGTGAAGTTACCTAAAGTGCAGTTAACAGTTTGTTTATAATATCAGTCGATTGTTTTTTTTTCTATTTCGATGAATTTACAATTTTCAATTCGTATCAACAATCAGAATAATAATGATGAGAATATAAATAAACGATAATTAATTTGTATGTCCCATCATCAACAAGCGGGTTTTGTCAAAGGCTCATAAGTTGTGGCACGTGCCATGAAGGACAAAAAAAGATCTATCATACAGCTCCAGGCATATCAAAAGCGTAATATAAATAATATGATATAGTAAATCAAAATGTAATATAATTATTAATTTACAGTATTATTAAAATAAATTATAAAGTGTATAATAGTTAGTGTCAACTTGGCCATGTGGAGCATTTTTGTTAGTTTGATAATAAAATTTATTCCAAAAAAAAAAGAAAGATAGTCCCTCCTGTGCATTAACTATAAATGTGATAAATGGATGATATTGCGTTCAATTAATGATAAAAGGATGTCATTTTGTAATGAAAATAAATTCGTTAAAAAAATTATGTTAGTGGTAATACGTGAAAAGGGTGGGATGCCAGCTTCAGGGCAGTATTGAACATTCTGCCATATTCAAGAGTACACTTTTTTTTCATTCGTTCGCCTAGAAACATTCCTATTCTTTATTTTCCCGTTCAATCGACAACACAAAGTGCCATTGAAAGAAAGAAGAAAAAAAAGAGTAGATCAATAAATAAATATACGTGAGAGGAACCTTCGCGTCGCATCACGTTACCACCCCTGCTATGACAAAAAACTTCAATTGGATAAAAAAAAAAAAATTCTCATATTCCATTTGTTGTTTTTATTCTTTCGTATAAATATTTATTCAAGTCGTATTTGGATATAATAAATGATAAT